>JAAKBH010000769.1:0-115599 GCA_019776075.1 Amaranthus palmeri
TTTCCTGAGGAATGAGAAGAGAATTAAGGTGAACAAAGTGGGTACTGCTGAAAATCCTGCTAATATGTTCACCAAGTTTGTTCCGCACAGCAAGTTCCAACATTGCTTGGACTTATTAAATGTGGGAAGTTGTTGATTGCCCTCTTGGGGCAAGAAATCTGAGGTAGAGGAGTTGTATCTGGTACTCCGTGATAGTACATATGTTATCTATTGTTGCTGAGAGGATTCAAGTCAAGGCGGAGATTTAATTTGTAAGGTTATGCCTTGAATCACACATCGGAAGGATAACTGTAAAGTTATACCATAAATCCCACATTGGAAGATTGAAGCTTTTCATTATCTCACATCGGAAGAATAACAAAGGCATGTTATTATTCACCTTATAAAAGGAGTCTTGGGGATTAGTCCCACATCAGAAGAATAACAAAGGCTTATTATTATTCTTCTTATAAAAGGAGTCTTAGGGATTAGTTTTGTATCATTCAAAATCACGGCTAAGATTTTCTGTTTTGGAGTAATTTATAAACTCCTATTTTCTATAACCTAGTCAATAGTCTCCTCTAGTAATAAATTTTTCCTCTCCTCTGCCTGTGTACATAGTCGACATATTGTTGGCGAACCACGTAAATTCTGTGTGTTTTGATTTTGTTAATCTTTACGCTTTCCTTCTTGCATCAGTTATAGAGTAAGCAATATTAATTATTTGGGAGATACACATCTATGATACTTCAATATTTAATCCTTTTTTCCGTATGATATTTGGGTTGATTATGATACTTGTTTTGATCCCTATATTCGACAATCTTATCAGCTTATCCTCACTGTTTACTACCATTAAAAATGGCCCATTAATCATGCTAAGGTTGAAATCAAATGGTTGGTCCCTTTGAAGGCGATAAAGGGAAGGGTTGCCAAAATGAGAAAGTGATGGGTCAACTAATGCTAAATGCTTCCTTAGGAGTATCTGCTATTTAAATATAGGTTTGAGCTTCGCTAGGTTATAATCTATACTATCCAATTAGAATTTATAATAATAATAATTATACTTCCTTCGTCTCTTTCTTATTGTCCACTTTTATTTATTTGGTTAGTTAACCCTTATTGTCGACTTTTTATTAATTTTGGCAAAGATTTTTTTACCAAAATACCCCCAACTACCCAACTTAAATTATTTAAAATACCCCACCTGTCACCTTTTTAATTATTATAATCAGTTAAATACCCCCAACTACCACTTTTACAATTATTATAATCACTTAAAATATCCCAATATCATTTTTCTTAATTTGTGTGCCCACTCAAAAGTGAACAATAAGAAAAGGGATGGAGGGAGTATAATTTTATAACATAGTTAAGTTGGTTCGTTGCCATGTATATCATGTGAGTGTTTAACTTTAACATCACCTACATATACTAGCTAGTATCCTAATTTATTTTCACTTATTAATTATTTTTTGGATAAGTTTATAAGTATTTGCTCCCAACATACCCAATGTGAGGGGAGAAGGATATGCAAGTGGCGGTTTATTGGGTGGGGTTGTAGTAGTTTAATTCACTTGGTATGTTGGGAGCCATTATATAGCAAATAATGGATTACAAATTTACAAATTCTTCTGAGACACTGTCTTTTTAAGAATCCATCAATAATTAAGCTGGAAAAAAAAATATAAAGTAAGTTTCTCGATAGGCATTAAGAATATTGTAAGTAGGAATCAAGAATCTTGTAATTAAAAGATTAATTGGGTAATTATGTAATTAAGTAGAGAGAGTAAGTAGAGAGAGTAAGAGAAGAGATGAGTTGTGAATTGGAATGGTTGAAAGTGATGGGTATTTATAGCAAAACACTACAACAAATTCAATCTTTAGTGACATATATTTAGTGGCATTTAATTAAAATGCCACTAAATCAAAGTTATAGTGGCATTTATTTTATTGTTACTAAATCCTCAAAATGCAAAAGGAGGAAATCAATAAATTCAACCTTTTAAGAAAGAAAATCAGATATTAGACATTAAAATTAGAGATTAGAAATGAAATAAAAACAAAAAAAAATGTTTTCACAAATTATAATTACAAAAGGAAAATTGAGTACTGGAAAACACAAAATAGCAAACCTTATTGCAGTACATTTGCCAAGTTTTTCTCTCTCCTCAAAAACCAATGAAAGGCCCGTCCCTTTCCCTGTCTTCCGAACCCGTTTCATTCTCTGTCAGATTTTTTTTCATTCATTTTCACTTTAAATTGTAGAAATTCATCTTAAGGTGCGATTATCTACTCAAAATCATTCTTAAAGTTGCGATTCGATGCGATTATATCTTCAAAAATCACCCTCCTTCACTCTAAATTCTGAAGAAATTGGAGCTGCGATTGTGTATGTCTTTGAAAATCATTGATCTTCTTCTTCAATCAAAGTCGTTTATGACATTATTCTTCAATTAAAATGTAATTTACATATTACTAATGAACAATTCTTCTTATTTTGATTTTATTTTTTTTGATGATTTTGAACAATTACAAATAATTATGTCTTTAATTATTATTCTTATTTTGAACAATTGTGTCTTCAATTATGTATTGTTGTTCTTTGTCATAGGAGTAGAGCCTTAAGTTATTTTAATACACATTATTCTAGATCTACTGATTATACCATGAACAATGATACAAGGAATGACAGGGAATTTATTGATTTGAACTAGTGACCTAGTGATACTGTCTTATTTAGTTATAATCAGTAGGAGTGAAGTGGACACAATACATAATAAGATCAATGATTTTCACTCCTACTGATCAGTAGATCAAAATTGTGTCTTATAAGATCAATGATTCAATTAAAAGGTAATACACATTATCATTGATCTACTGATCAGTAGGAGTGAAGACACAGTATTATTGATTTGAACAGTTCACTAGGGAATTTAGTCGGCTAAGTTATTTTAAGAATTCTGATGTCCTTGCTAAACAACTAGTGAACTGGAACACCATACGATTATTTTTTAAATTTAAAGAATTTAGAACTGAAACAAATAAAGAAAAAATGATTTGAATAGTAGGAGTGAAGTGACATAAAAATTTAGCCGATTATATATTCATTACTTTGTTCCTATAATTGACTTATATCTTAGGATTAAGATTTTGAACTCTTAAATCGATCTTCATAGTATCAATAACCATAAGCTAGCATTACACAAAATCAACTTTTATTTACAAAAGTATACCTTCAAATTCATTTTAGTAATGATACATCAAACTCATTTTTGTATTTAAACTTTAGAGTTCATAGTGTTAAGTGATTGAGCAACATAATTAAAACATTTTAGGTCGATATTACCTATGCTGTGAAGGGGTAAAAAAGGCCTGAATGGATAGCTCATGGTTTCGGCCGATATTTTGCGGTACAAGAACCACATCACTACAACACCCGTGACCATTATTGTATTTTCGCACTATACGCGAGACTCATTAGGCATAGCAATAACTAGTAAGTAGCAAGAAAGTAAGGAATCTGGATAAGAAAACATACCATTAGTCCTTTTAGGAGGGTAAAGAAGTCTCATAGCAATGGCATCAATAAGAGGTCCACAAGCAGGATCTTCCTCAACACCAGGATTATGGATCAAAATCTAAGCAACATTAGAAAGAGCCACAAAACCCCAAGCATAACAATCCCAACCACTACTACTATACATTGTTCATTTTTTAACGTTGATTATTAGTAATTATGACGTTTTTTATTACAAATGTATATTGTGTTTTGTTGTGTTATTGACGTTTTTGGTGTAATATTGTTGTAATGATGATTAATTTGTTGTAGAATTATGGACCATAGCAACAGACAATGGATTTTTAGTGATAATCGGGTGGAATATTTAAGTGGAGTTATTGAATTTTTGGAGTTTGCTTTTAGAAATAATAAGGATGGGAGTGTTCCATGTCCATGTTCAAAGTGTGTGAATCGTTTTGATAGGTCTAAAGATGAGATGTTTGACCACTTGGTGATGAATCGTATTATGAAAAGTTATGATGTGTGGTATTGTCACGGCGAATAATTGTCCACAGCTAATTCCGAAAGTGTGAATGTAGTGTTGGAAGACTCTATAAGCAATGCCGAAACTTGTGATGGTGATGATATGATGGGAATGTTGAGTGATATTTTTGGGATCCCAACTGAAGTAGAACCTATGAATTTAGAGGAAAATGAAACAACTCAAGAGGTATTTGGTGGTGAAACTCTAAACATTCCTCACCCTGATGATGAAATTTTTAGTAAGTTGATGCAAGATATTAATAAAGAACTATATCCAGGGTGCAAAAAACATAATCGATTATCTTTTACATTGCAGTTATACAATATTAAGTGTAAATTTGGTTGGGTTAACAAATCATTTGATGTGTTGATTAAATTATTAAAAGATATTTTGCCTGAAGGTGAGACTTTACCAAGCTCTTTCCAAGAGTCACAAAAGATAATTGAAGGTTTAGGACTTTCTTATGAAAAAATAGATGCATGTCCCAATGATTGCATGCTATTTTGGAAAGAGTATGAAAATGCTCAAGAGTGTCACATATGCCATTCTTCTAGATGGAAGTTTGAAAAAGAGAAGTCTGACAATGCATCTAAATCTAAGAGGAAAAAAAAGAATATACCTGCTAAAGTGTTGCGTTATTTTCCCTTAAAACCAAGGTTAAAGAGACTATTTATGTCATCGAAAATAGCAAGTGAAATGACATGGCATAAAACAAAGCGTATAGATGAGGATGGAGTTCTAAGGCATCCTGCTGATTCTGAATCTTGGAAAAATTTTGACAAAAAATTTAAAGAATTTGGTATTGAGCCTCGTAATGTGAGATTAGGGCTTGCTAGTGATGGTTTTAATCCTTTTGCTAGGATGGATAGCAAATATAGCATTTGGCCTGTTATTTTAATACCTTACAATCTACCCCCGTGGTTGTGCATGAAGAAAGAAAACTTCATATTGTCTTTATTAATTCCTGGCCCTAAAGCCCCGGGTAATGACATTGATGTTTACTTACAACCACTTGTTGAGGAATTAAAAGAATTGTGGGAGGTTGGTGTACCTACTTATGATGCTTCAAGCGAAGAAGTTTTTCGAATGCATGCAGCATTACATTGGACAATAAATGATTTTCCTGCTCTAGGTAATTTGTAGATGATGACAATATAGAAGAAGATAAAGATGATGGGGATGAAAATTTACTCTGAACTGTGAAGTATATATGCTCTAGTTTTACTTTGATTTCATCTGTTTTACTTTCTGATCTTCTCAATTTTGGGGACAGATTAGAGCTTTGATTCAATTGGATCTGTTAAATCTAGTACTGTGAAAATTTTATGTGATTGTGTACATTTATGGTATAATATCTTTAGCATTAAAAATCTCGCTCATGATGTGATTCTTTTTGGCTTGAAATGAATGTTATTCTGAGGCAATGTTTAAGGTTTCAGATACTGTGAATGAGTGACTCGAAAGAGATTTGATTGTGTTAACTGATATCATTGTGAATGAGGATATTGATTATTGAATGAAGAGTCTTATCATATCATCTTTTTGAGATGTTTTAAGAGAGAATGCTGCCCTATTCTTTATGGTATATTACTGTTTATGGAAAGCAAATCAGGAATCCCAACTTCATGGAAACAAACAAAATTTGTGTTTAGGATTGCACAAGCTGTAACCCAAATTCCTTTTTTATTATCTGGGTTTGTTTGAAGTTTATTGCTTTTTAATGGGAATTTGGGTCTTTTTTTTGTCAAACATGGGTTAGATTCAAGAACAGATCAAAAACAGATCATTCAACACTGAAGTCAGATTCTAATGGGAAGACTAAAGAAACCTCAGATGGTTAATTGTAACGCTGCCAAAGATCATTCAACACAATCTGCTGCAGTTGCCAAATCACATTCGAGACAATCTGCTGCACCTACCCCATCACCTTCATTTTCTTCAAGTACAAATCTGGCTTCCACTTCAAATTGGCAGCATGATCCACAACAGAACAATCAACAATTTTCAGCTAGTTCACCTCATGGGGGTAATGAATTTTATTGTTTACTTTGTCAAGAACTAATTATTTTTTATTTTTGTAACCCAACATATAATTTAACTTGGAGTTAAAATTCATTGTAGATTTCGAAACCACAGTACCTGAAAAGCGTAGAGGACCGACTTTAATGACTGATATATGGAATCAACCTATCGAGAAGAGAATAGTTGTACGATGGAATAAGTATTGGCAACCAGTTGGTGATGAGGCTTCTATGCTTGCTAATTTTCTTGGCACCATAGCAAGAAATCCTCGATTATGCTGCCTTAAATACTCTGATTGGAGAAAAGTACCAAAGAAAGATAAAGAAAGATTGCTCGACATTGTAAAGGTGTTTCACTATTTTTCAATCATTAGTAAGAAATCTCATATTATGTTGTGTTTTCTATTTTTGACTCTTCTTCATTCTAGACAAAATTCATCATCCGTCATTCGCTCGAAGAAAAGTATATATTGCAATCATTGGGAAGGAAGTGGAGTAATTTCAAGAGAGAATTAAAAGAACATTATTATGACTCTCATTACGGGAATGTAGCATACATATTGAGAAACAAGCCTGATCATGTGTCTCAAGACCAATGGAGCTGGCTAGTTTCATATCGGAATTCCTCTGTGGGAAAGGTAAAAATGTGGTATTAACTGATTGTATAAAATAGTTTGAAATAGTATAATAAGCATTGCTAATCAATAGTGAAATAATTTATTTACATAGAAACGCTCGGAAACAAATCGAAGGAGTCGTGAATTGCAAACTATGGTACATACTGGTGGATCTAAAAGTTTTGCTCGCTACGCTGATGAGAAGGTACATTTTAAGTGGCTACATCTTTTGTATAATAATGAATACTATTTTAAAGATTATCTATTGTACGAAGCTTAATGAAATGTATATAACTTGTTTTGGTATAAGGCTGTGGATGGGGTTTTACCTTCAAGAGCAATTGTTTACTTGGATACCCATACAGAGCGTAAGATTGCAAATGCACCAATGGATGAAAAATCTAGGCAAGCTGTGGTAAGAAAGCGCATTTCTTTTCATTATTTTAGTGTTTAAACATTATAGTTGTCTAAGAACAATTAACCAAACTCCCATCTAACCCAGTTAGTTTGTACTTATATATTTTAATTTCAGTTATGATGTTAGTTTACTAGGCTCTGATATTACTTCATGCTTAATATATAGGATATGATTAGAGAAAAGTTAAGTCAACTTCCAAATGGTGTTGAGGAAACTAATGGAGGTGTTGCATGGGAGGGGGATGTCTATTCACAAGTGTTGAATGTAGTCATAGGCCCAGAAAGAAATAATCAAGTTCGTGGTGTCGGAAGAATTCCAAAACCTTATAAGTTTTTCTCTCATGTTCAAGACAAAACCTACTTTGAAGATGATCATGATGTATGTACAGAAAAAATGGAGTGTATGTTGAAGAAAATGAAAGATAAATTTGAAGAAAAGCTGAGGGAGAATGCTAATGCTCAAGCTATGATGCATAATGAGCTAAAAATGTTAAAGGAGGTGGTTTTTGCTAGAAGAATTTTTGAAGACTACAATATATGATTAAGGTACATTCAATTGCTCCTTTCATATTTATAAAATCTCCAAGGATTTATTGCACTAGTTAAGGTTTGTGTAATGCAATAGATTTATTATTTGATGTTAAGGAAGTGCTTGTTTGTTGTAGTCTGTCTTTCAACAAGGGTAATAATAGAGCGATATGATCAAACCTTTAAGGTTTTGTTCTTTATATTTTGCAGATTCTGTCATCATTCAAACTTGGGATATGTGACTGGTACATAAATCTTATTGATGCAGATTCTGTCGGACCCCACTAAGAGAGCCCTTTATGATCAGTATCTTCTGACTACTAGACACGTTGCACAGAAAGTTTCACATGAAGGTTCAAGTTATTATCATATGCATCCCACAAAGGTTCAAGACTAAAGATGCTGGGAGTACACCATATCAATCTATGAAGTTTTATGTTTTTTGAATATATGACATTCTTGACAAATATTAAGAGTTTGTATAGTGAACCTTAATGTGATTGTAATATGAATCTTTGATGTTATCTACATTAAAAGGAAAATATTTTGCCACAATTAGTTTTATAAGTTCAATCAAAGCATGATTAAACATGTTATGGGAAGAAAAGAGGGGCAAGACATTTGGTTTGGATATAAGGCTTTAGTGGCATTTTTTGAAAGTTATAGTGACATAAACTCAAATGCCACTATTAGCTTTCGCGACATAAGATCTAGTGGCATTTGTCTAAATGTCGCGACAACCTTTAGTGGCATCTACAAATGCCACTAAATCCTAAAACATATGCCACTAAAGCCTAGGTCTCTTGTAGTGAAACATGTAACGGCTAGTTTGACCAAGGTAACGGCTAGTTTGACCCGGTTCCAAAGAACCGTTGGGCCATTGGAACCGTCCGGTTCCGGGTCTGGTTTCGGTTCCATGGAACCGTTAGGTCGGATGAACCGGACCGGTCCGGTTTGCGGTTCTAAGCCCGTTCCACGGAACCGGTGGGGCGGGTGAACCGGCCCACGGTTCTTTGGTCCGGTTCGTGCGGTTCGGAACCTGTCGCGAACGGTTTCGGTTCCAGGACCGATTTCAAGCGGTTCGGGACCGTGGCCATCACGTACGTACATAATTAAGTACTTACTTGATGACCATTAAGCATATTGTAAGTAAGCAATAAAGATATTGTAAGTAGGTTAGTATAGGCTAAGTTTCTCTGTAGACATTAATTAGAATATTGTAGTAGGGGTGAAAGTTCGGTCTACGGTTTGGACTTTCATCGAAACCAAATCGAACCATATTTTATTCGGTCTCCATATTTTCAGGCCAAATCGAACAAAATTAGCTTCTAAACCGAACTAAATCAAACCGTATTTTTTTATTTGTAGACCAAACAAACGGCCCAAACAGAATTTCCTAGGCCGAATTTTTCTTTTTGGGTCAAATAACAATTCAAACTATGATTACAATAATTAAGACAATAGCAAATCATACAAGATTAATAATGATAGACATAATGTCTTACAAAGTCATTTAAAATAACAAATCTTGCAAAATACTATATAAGTGTGGGAGTGGGACGACGGTAGTACATGTATTATCAAGGGTTAGGGTTTTCAATTTTTTTGGTTTAGAATGTATTGAGCTTGTGCTAATACCATTAATGTTATTGGGCTATATGTAATTTCTTAAATATTTCGGTTTGGGTCTAGAAATTCGGTTTGCGGTTTTTGAAAATTCCAAACCTAATCCAAACCTTAATATTTTGGTTTTTGAAATTTCAAACCGAATCCAAACCAATTTTAAAAATCACCAAACCATATTTATTATTCGGTTTGGTCTAGTTCGATTTGCGGTTTTAATCCGAATAAGTTTCACCCCTAGTAAGTAGACAGTTTTATTACTTTTTTTTTGAGGGAACAGTTTAATTACTTTTTTAGTGGGCATTAAGTATATTATAATTAAGCATTGAGGATAATATAAGTAGACATTACAAATACTATATGTGAACAATATAAGGTTTAATGGGCTGAGCCTAAGAGACCGTCTCTTAAGAGACCAACTATTACCAAATTATAACCCAAACAGTACAAATAATAATATCATGACATTTATTAAATGTCACAAAAATATTTGGTGACACTTAAGTGTCAAGAATTAAGATTGAAATATTAGGATAATCATCATACTAACTAAAAGAATTGGAAAATCCCATGTGGCATCGTCTCCATGACTTTCCATCATACTATTAACTAAAAGAATTAAAAAAATTCTATATAGCATCATCTTAATGCTTTGTCACAAGGAATAATCATATATATTAATTAGACTACTCCCTTCGTTCTTTTCTGTTTGTCCGCTTTAAGCTTGTCCACTTTTAGAGAGATTAATTTAAATTAGATTTTTGAAATACATATTAAAGATAAAATATATTTATGTGAGATCTTATACTCAAATAATTGTAACTTTTTGACGAAGTGTCAAAAATATTATGTTACAATTGAACTTTTTTTTGTAGCGAAAATTTAAATTATTCGCAGTGGATGACTACAATATTGAATTATTTTTGACAATATTTATTTCCTATATAAAATAGTAGTATATAACCCAAATCTCAATGTTTTTAGATTTTAAAAACCTTCTTAATTTCAAACTCACAAAAGTATAGTTGAGTCCTCTATCGATGTATCAAAATAAAAATAAATTCACTAATTCCTTTAAACAATGTCTTCTCTATTGTTTTCCAACTTACTATTAAACTTTGTTAGATGCTTCTTGTAAAGAATACCAAAACTGTTGGTTTTGAAAGTATTACGAAAGTATATAATTACAATACAAATTACAATCGGGAATTTGTATAAACCCCTTTGTTGATGACAAAAAGAAATTACAACAACTATAACAATGCTAAAGCAAACTTGAAGATTTGTTTGTAACGACAACCGTTACCCGGAAACTTGATACAAGTTGTAAGCGTGTACTCACTTTCCTTTTGTGATATTTCCCCCACAAAGGTACTTGGTGTGATACCCCAGATTTAGCTTGAAAAGAGATTGATAGACTACTCATATCAACAAGGTGCATCTTCTTTTCTAGGGAGCCCATTTGCTAAGAACTCCACAGTTAAGCGTGCTTGGTGGGGAGCAATCTTAGGATGGGTGACCTCCTGGGAAGTTTTCCGGGTGCGCACGAGTGAGGCCAAAGTGCGCTGGAAAGACTTGTGTTGGTTTGTGGGGCTAGTCTACAGTCTCCATGAGTAGTCACCGGCAGTCCGAGGGGCCGGGGTGTTACAAATGGTATCAGAGCGACCCTGCGACCGTGGCTGATTGTGTGTTCAGCGCACCTAGCGGGGGAAAAGATCCTGAAGTGACGGTCCAACGAGGACGTTGTATTCTTAAGTGGGGGTGAGTGTGATACCCCAGATTTAGCTTGAAAAGAGATTGATAGACTACTCATATCAACAAGGTGCATCTTCTTTTCTAGGGAGCCCATTTGCTAAGAACTCCACAGTTAAGCGTGCTTGGTGGGGAGCAATCTTAGGATGGGTGACCTCCTGGGAAGTTTTCCGGGTGCGCACGAGTGAGGCCAAAGTGCGCTGGAAAGACTTGTGTTGGTTTGTGGGGCTAGTCTACAGTCTCCATGAGTAGTCACCGGCAGTCCGAGGGGCCGGGGTGTTACACTTGGGTTGATATGTGGAAATTCACAACGAGATACAAACAACTTCAATGTACCCTTAGTACTTAGGGTATATAACTTCATAACGATGTGTTTAGAAACTATGAGCAATGGAAAGCTAAGTAAGAGTTAATTACTCTCTTAGATTAGCAAGAACAAATGAGAGCAAAGTAAGGAAGAATTCAGAGGAAAAGGTGTATCGAACTCTTCACCCAAGGTCTCTATTTATACTCAAAGAGTATAGAAGAGGAGCCTAGACACATTAATCACCTTAATGATCACATTCATGATCATATAATTGAATGACATTAATCTTGGCCATTCATGAGCATTATAACACCATTATACTCTTATAACCTCAGAAATCAAGAGTGTAATGAAGAGAATCCAAGGCATTAAACACAAAGAAAACGGGAAGAAAAGCAATGGTAACTTCCAGCCTCCATCGCCGAGTCAGCGGTGAGCCCATCCCGAGGATCGCCAACTCAGCGAAACCTTCTGACAAAAACGCTTGTTCCAGTAGTTAAAGCCGACTCGGCTTTAGCTTCAAAAGGAGGACCGCCGAGTCGGCTGTCAGGCCTGTCTTGGCTCCCCTTTTCCCTTGTTTTGTCTTATCTTCCAATGCTTTTCGGACCTAGTACATTAATACGTATTTGTCCCACTACTTTAGTAGTACTTAGTGATTATAAACAGGATTATTAGACACTAAATGTTCAACAATCCTCCCCCATTTTGGGTGTAATAAGCCTCTCATTTACCAAAACTCATAATACATTTCATGCATCAACGCTAATATCCCTTCGGATTGAATTAACGCCTTGTACAACACACTTAACAAGCGATCGAGCCAGAATTGATTTCCATAAGAAATTGAATCAAATGACCCTTCCAACCACTTGAAGATGTACTACACACAAAACAAATAACACAAAGTTATTAACTTGACACATCATAAGGCCGTGTCCGTATCTTATTCATAAGTTTATCATAGTCATTATGTCAATCTTGACTACTTCAAGCGGGCACACTTCAAACTTATTTAGGTAGGTTCTCAGTACGTATGAAACATATCCCCGTGACGTGGATATAACACCAAGAGCTCTTCAACCCTTGATCTTGAGAACTTTCAAAACGACTACCTTGTTTCATCACGGTACAAAGCAACGATGGGTCATATAACGAGTTGCTTTACAAAAATCAAGAGGACTTTACCACATTGAACTCAGACACGATCTTATTCATGCGTGAATTGGGCCTTCCCAAATGATTTTATTGACATAAACCGATTTCAACTGAGGCTTTCTCAATTGAATCTCTATTCATGGCTTTCGTAAACGAATCCGCCACATTGAACTTAGTGTTCACATAGTCAAAAGTTATGACCCCGTTAATAATAAGTCCTTGCACTAGGCTATGCCTAAGAGCAATATGACGAGATTTACCATTATATACTTGACTATACGCTCTACCTAAAGCCGTCATGCAATCCGCATTGATTGCCACCGGTGAAATCGGCTTAGGTAACAAAGGTATCTCAAACATGAGATTCCTCAACCACTCTGCTTCGCTAGACGCTGATGCAAGAGCGATAAACTCAGCTGACATTATAGAGTCGGCTATACATGTTTGTTTCTTAGAAGACCATGAAATGGCACCTCCCCCATAAACAAACACCCAGCCACTAGTAGAAGAGTTATCCTCTTCATTAGTGATCCAACTAGCATCAGAATAACCTTCTAGACTGGGAGGTTCTTTGCTATATGAAATACCATAATCCTTGGTACGCAACAAGTATCTTAATACTCTTCTTATCGCCATCCAATGATGGGGATCCGGGTTACTAGTAAATCTACTAAGTTTAACTGCAAATGCTATGTCAGGCCTAGTACTGGTCATAGCATACATCAAAGATCCTATGACCTTTGAATACTCCAATTGTGAGATTGGTTGACCGGTATGTTTTGCAAATTTCAAACCTGGTTCCATGGGAGTAGAGACCGGCGCTTTATCAAGCATATTGAACCGCTTAAGTATCTTCTCAACATAGTGAGCGTGACTTAACTTAATACGATTGCCTTGTCTTATGATCTTAATACCTAAGATCACATCGGCCTCCCCCATATCCTTCATTTGGAAGGATCTAGACAAAAAATCTTTTGTCTCTTGGACTTGTACTTTACAAGTGCCAAAGATAAGCATGTCATCGACATATCACTACTACAAATCATCACTTGTGCCACAGTAGCAGTCGTGGCACAAGTAAGAATTTCCCATGGCTATGATGTTCAGCCATGGGAATTTAAGTTTGAGACTACCGTGGCACAAGTGATCGTGGCTAGATTGTTGCCACGGGAAAATTATGGTTGTGGCTGAAACTTTTTTTCTTGCCACGGTAGATCCCGTGGCTAATTATATTCTTTTGCCACAAGCCTACCCGTGGCAATCTTATTTTTCAAAACACATAAAAGAATCATTTAATGTTGACAATCTATAACATTCCTTCTACACAAATGCCTTGGGTAGGATTTGAACCCAAGACCTTCAGATTAATATACCAACACCCCAACCACTAGACCATCAGTTATTTACAGATAATCTAAGTAATGTTTGTATACTTATAACCTAACACTCCGACCACTTAGTGTTTTATTATTATTATTATTATTATTATTTTTTTTTTTTTGGCAAATAAAAAGCTTTTTCATTTACCAGAAAAACACCAATACACCACAGTCAGGGAAACTCAGAAAAGCCTAATTGCATCAGTGTGGAACCGAGGCCCACCTTCGAGGAAGGGTTTCCCCGGCCCACTCTTCATGTGCATACGGGAAAAAACCGAGCCCTCAAAACAAGCCGACAAGTAAGTCAGCTATTATTATTATTATTATTATTATTATTATTATTATTATTATTATTATTATTATTATTATTATTATTATTATTATTATTATTATTAACTAGTTGAACAAAATTATTAATAATAAGTTAAAAAAATTATAATTAGTTGAACAAAATTAGTTGCAAAATTACTTAAAAATAATTTGTTCAACTAATTTTCACAAATGCAACAAAATTAATCCTATATTAGAATAATATTACTCGTATTAATATATATTGCTAACACTTATTAGTTATTAGTATATTACTATATATTATTATTAGTCGTATATTCTTTTTTTTCCAATTTTAAATTCCGACCATATATTGATTTAGTAGCAAGTTAGTCGGAAATTCCGACTAACGCTTGTCAGTCGGAAAATTAGTCAGAAATTTCCGATTGTTTTGATTTAGTCGAATACATTCAGTCGAAATTGCTCCAGTTTTTTGTATTGTAGCACATTAGAGAAAGAAAAAACATTTTTCATGTGTTCTTGAATTTAAGAGGATGATACGATCTGATTTTCACTAAATAAAAAATTGAAAAAGTCTTGGAATAGGTTAGAAACAACCTTTCTCTCTTTTGTTGAAAATACTTTAATCTTACTTTAAATTATTTTTATATTCTAGTTTGAATATATGGTAAGTGAAAAAAGCTTTTCAAAAATAATTTTAAATGTTTTTAGTTAAAATATATTAAATTAAATCATTGTTTAAAGAATTTTTTCTTATATTAAATTGAAAAATAAGGGAAAATAATGACTTATTTTCTAATAAATATAGAACTAATTAAGTTGGATAAAGATTTTTAATTTACATAATTGATAATTTTTTTTTATTTTTTTAAGTTTCTCTTATATATACTATTTCCGTGGCAAAATCAAAACTTGCGGTAAAGTCAAATTCAGGTATCATAATTTATAATACAATCACACAATTGCTACCCGTAACCTATAAGTCTTTATTTGCCATGAGAAATATTTACCAGAGAAATAATTGGCGGCACAAATTTTTTGCCATGACAAATATTTCCTTATGACATAATTGTTGGTACGAGTTTTTGTTTGCCACAATAAAGTTCTCGTAGCAAGATTTGTGGCGCAAGTGCTTGTTTGCCACAATATTAATTTACCCGTGGCACAAGTGTTTGTTTGCCATGGTATATATTTACTCGTGGCAAAATTTGTGGCACAAGTGTATCTTAGCCACGGTATATATCTACCCGTGGCAAAAATTTTTGGTATGATTGTGATATTGTCTTGAAATCTATTTTTCCCGTGGCAAGATCAAAACTTGCCACAGATTTTAAATTCCCGTGGCATAATTAGTGGCACAAGTGATGATTTGTAGTAGTGTATATACAAATGATAACGCCATTACCATGGCTATCAAACTTGCTATATACACACTTATCAGCTTGATTCAATTTGAATCCAAAAGACAATATGGTTTCATCAAATTTTTGATGCCATTGCTTAGGTGCTTGTTTAAGTCAATATAAGGACTTCACAAGTTTACACAACTTTTGCTTATGCTCTTTCAAAACAAACCCTTTGGGTTGTTTCATATAATCCTCCTCATCCGATTCCCCATATAAAAATGTGGTTTTAACATCCATTTGATGTATTTCTAGATGATAGACTGTAGCTAACGCTACCAATAACCAAATAGTGGTTATTCTTGAATCTGGTGCATATGTATCGAAATGGTCGATACCATGCTTTTGTCTAAAGCCTTGGGCCACCAAACGGGCCTTGAATTTATCAATAGTACCATCGATTTTCATTTTCTTTCTGAAAATCCACTTGCAACCTATAGGTTTACAAGTAGGAAGAAGATCCACTAACACCCAAGTACTATTTCCTATGATGGATTGCATCTCATCATCAATAGCCTCTTTCCAAAAAGCGCTATCATGTGATGCCATAGCATCGCTATAAGTCAATGGGTCAACTTCCACATTATATAAATATGGAACACCAGAAGATACTTCACTTCTATCACCTTCAACCAAGTATACTAGGAAATCCGGTCCAAAGCTTTTAGCTTTCCGTTGTCTCTTACTCCGTTTAGGAATAGGATCAACCAAATCTTGTTCATCTAGTTGTTGACTTTTATCAACATCTAGAGGTGAACCTTGTTGATTATCATCAACACTATCATTGGTACAAACTTGAAGATTTCTTTGTCTACTCAATGATAAAAATCTATTTTCATCAAAAATCGCATCTCTTGACTCTATAATCGAATGAATTGATATATAGTCATTATAAACTATAACATAGAACCTATAGGTTTTGCTATGAATAGCATAGCCTATAAAGATGCACTCAACACCTCGTTCACCGAGTTTCTTTCTTTTGTTGCCGGGCAATCTTACAATAGCCCTACAACCCCAAACCTTAAGATAACTTAAGTTTGGTTTCTTTTTGTACCAAAGTTCATAAGGAGTTTCCTTATTCGTTCTCATTGGAACTCGGTTAATAATGTGACAAGCCGTCAACATTGCTTCACTCCAAAATCCCTCACTCAAACCTGAGTAGGATAACATGGAATTAACTATCTCTTGTAGAGTACAGTTTTTCCTCTCCGCCACACCATTTGATTGTGGTGCATAACCGGCGGTTGTTTCATGTATAATACCCATTGAATTAAAATAGTTAGGATCATAATATTCACCTCCTAATTTATCGGTTCTTAATCTTTTAAGTTTACTTCCAATTTGTAATTCTACTTCATTTTTGTAAATCTTAAAATGTTCAAGAGCCTCATCTTTTGTATGTAAAAGATATACGTAACAAAACTTTGAGAAATCATCAATAAAAGTTATAACATACCTTTTATTTCCTCAAGACGGTGTACTATGAAAATCACAAAGATCACTATGGATTAACTCCAAAATTTCGGATTTTCGTTCAACACTTTTAAAAGGTGTTCTAGTAATCTTATTTAACATGCACGTCTTGCAATTTTTAGACATTTTAATACACATGGGAATTAAATCATGTTTAGACATAAAAGAAACTTTATCAAAGTTTACATGTCCTAATCTAACATGCCATAGATAATGCAAATTATCATTTTCATTCATATTAGAAACACAAACAAAGTTTTTATTTAAATCTAAAGACAATTTAAATAAGCTATTACATAAATAAGCACGACCAATAAACAAATTATTTTTAGAGATAATACACCTATCGGCTTCAAACACTAGTTTGTAGCCCAATCGATTCAAAATAGGACCCGAGACTAAATTTCTAGTGATTTCGGGTGCAAAATACACATCCCTTAAAACTAAGAGATTTCCCAAAGTAAACAATAGCTCAATTTGTCCTTTGCCTTGGACCATGATAGGTGCATTGTTTCCCATGTAAAGATGCTCCCCATCAACAACCTTGTTAAAGGATTTGAGCCATTTAGTAGAATTGCAAACATGCCTCAATGCCCCCGAATCGATCCACTAAGACAAAGAATCATCCTGCATAGCACTAATATTAATATTCATAGATGAAAAACTTATATTAGAATTTTCATTTAAACATGCAAGATTACCTTGAGTGGATGGTCCTTTGCTTGTTGAAGCTTGACCACTCCCCTTTGCCTTCTTTTGCTTGTTGTTTAGAACAAAGCAATTTTTCCTTCGGTGCCCGGGTTTACCACACTCCCAACATACCTTTTCGGTATTAGGAATAGTGGCCTTGCCCTTGGAAGAATCATTTCTCTTCCTCTTATCTCCGAAACGGGATGGTTTCCCTTCCGAAACCATGTTGATGGTACCAACATTGGGATTTTCATCCTTTCGATTCTCATAAATCCGTATGCTAGACTCGATAATTATATGTTGTCCAAGATCGGAGAATGTAATCTCCTCTCTTTATGCTTTAAAGCATGTCTAACATCCCTCCATGAAGGAAGCAATTTGTCTATGATACTCGACACAAGAAAGACGTCATCAATTTCAATTTTGTGCAATTTTAAGTTAGCATGCATCCTTTGTAATTCATGAAATTGATCTATGATAGGGTGATCTTATACCATTTTATAGGAATTAAAATTACTTACTAGGAACTTTTTGGAGCTAGCATCCTCCGCCATGTACTTGTTCTTGGGCATCCCACAACTCCTTAGCAGAGTCATGGTATTGATAGATGTCGAACAAGGCATCTTGCATGCCATTGAGGATGTGACCCAGGCAAATGAAGTCATCATTGTCCCATTTGGACCGCTTCCTATTTTGTTCAAGCACCTTGGTCTCCGGATCATCCGGCTTGGGTGCATCCAACTTAGGTGAACTAATCACATAAGCCACATTCAAGGTAGTGAGCATGAACATCATCTTCTTTTGCCAACGTCTAAAGTCGACGTCGACAAATTTTTCGAGCTTAGCAAAGTTCGAGGTAAAATCCTTTATTGTTGCCATCGATGAAGAATTATCACAAAAGATTATTACGAAAGTATATAATTACAATACAAATTACAATCGGGAATTTGTATAAACCCCTTTGTTGATGGCAAAAAGAAATTACAACAACTATAACAATGCTAAAGCAAACTTGAAGATTTGTTTGAACGACAACCGTTACCCGGAAACTTGATACAAGTTGGGTTGATATATGGAAATTCACAACGAGATACAAACAACTTCAATACACCCTTAGTACTTAGGGTATATAACTTCATAACGATGTGTTTAGAAACTATGAGCAATGGAAAGCTAAGTAAGAGTTAATTACTCTCTTAGATTAGCAAGAACAAATGAGAGCAAAGTAAGGAAGAATTCAGAGGAAAAGGTGTATCGAACTCTTCACCAAAGGTCTCTATTTATACTCAAAGAGTATAGAAGAGGAGCCTTGACACATTAATCACCTTAATGATCACATTCATGATCATGTAATTGAATGACATTAATCTTGGCCATTCATGAGCATTATAACACCATTATACTCTTGTAACCTCAGAAATCAAGAGTGTAATGAAGAGAATCCAAGGCATTAAAAACAAAGAAAACGGGAAGAAAAGCAACGGTAACTTCCAGCCTCCATTGCCGAGTCGGCGTTGAGCCCATCCCAAGGATCGCCGACTCGGCGAAACCTTCTGAAAAAAACGCTTGTTCCAGTAGCTAAAGCCGACTCGACTTTAGCTTCAAAAGGGGGACCGCCGAGTAGGCTGTCAGGCCTGTCTTGGCTCCCCTTTTCCCTTGTTTTGTCTTATCTTCCAATGCCTTTCGGACCTAATATATTAATACGTATTTGTTCCACTACTTTAGTAGTACTTAGTGATTATAAACAGGATTATTTGACACTAAATGTTCAACAGAAAGGAAATTAGTGTTCTTTGATCGAGTTAATTACTAAATAAATAAAAGAGATGAATTAAGTAGATAAAATACATTCAATTACTTTAGGTGGTTATAGCGTTTTGTCAGAAACTAACTATAATCAGTATATGATAGAACTAGTTTATTACTATTTTAATCGGGTCTTAAAAAGTCATACATATAAGTATCGATAAGATAAAAGTACATCATTAGCATAGGATGCTCATTAGATCAATTAATATATACTTTAATACTTATGTAGATTTTATAATATGAATTAATGTGTGTATTAACTAGTGAATTAAAAACACAAATTAAGTCATGATAAGTTTGGGATCCTAGGGAATTAAAAACACAAATTAAGTATTTATGCCATGTTAGTGAAACATGTAACTTCTTGAAAAGGTGAATAGTGTATTTTGATGAACTACAATAATTGGCATGTATTTGTTCATTAAAATGTACATTTTTTTAACATTATTCTAATATCGCTTTATTAAAATATAATAAGAAAAGAGGTCTTTTTATTTTGCACTATCATGCATGGGTGATCGTTCAATCGAAGCTTGTGGAGCAACATTAGATAAATGGCATTTGACGTTCTATTATCTCTATTTAAGTATATTTCATACTCGATTAAATAACATGGGATTCCCACATCAGGGTTAAAATATTCTACTATATTTGATAATTCTATTATGATATGCATCTGAACCTATTTAGATGTTAAAACATAGTTTTTTGCGATTATGCTTTAAGCATCTATGATCCCAGTGGCGGATCCATTGAAGGGCACCCCCTGGCACGTGCCCCAGGTGGATTTTTCCAAAAAAAAAAAAATAATAATGTTGTTGGCTGTTGGGGTCGAAAACCGGGCTTCATTTCATCAAGTTTTAAAAGAGCAAACTCTTATCTCTCCTCTCTCTCTCTAAAAAATAAACCCTAAATCCCATCGCCTATTACTGCCTTGCCGCCTGCCGGCCATGAGCGCCGGCTAACGCCACCCAGAACTGCTCCCTGACGAACTCCGGCCAGTGCTAGCCCCGCTGCCCTGTGTGCGATGCTGCCTAAGTCTTGCTCTCCTCCCTTCTCCTCTAAATAATCCTAAAATCAGATTTTTTTTTTTTTTTTAAATTTTTTTTTTGTTTTTTTAAGGTATCTTTACTCATTTTAATCTTAATCTTTAGTTCTTTATGTTCTCATTGTTAATCTTAATCTATTATTATGATGTTTTGCTTTTTATTTTCTTAAATTCTTAATCTTAATCTTGATTTTTGAATTTTGTTAGAATGTTTTTTTATGTGATTTGAATTATTGAATATTTGTTAATGTTATGTAAATGTGTATGTAGTATGTTAAATTGTTAATTTTGAATAATTAGATGTTTTTTGATTTTTCTTTTTTATCTTTTTTGAGTAATTGAATATTTGTTGCTCATTAGTAATTGAATAATTGAAGATTTGTGAATGTGTTTTGAGACTCTTAGTAGAATCTAAAATTTAAAACTTTGATTTTTGTAGGTATTTTCTCTCTTTATCTCTATCTTAATCTTTATCTTCTAATCTTTAATTTTAATCTTAATCTTAAAGCTGAGAGAAATAACTTTAGGAACAACAAATTTCTCAATTTATCACTCAAAAGAATTATTTTAGGATAAAGAACAAAGTTTCTACTGAAGAGAATGAATATTATAGAAAAAACGGAGATAATCTGTAAAAAGGGAGTGAAAAGCACAAAGACTATTGAAACAACAAGCATGATGAAAAACTACTTTTATTGCCAAAATAAAAATATTGAAGTTAATTACGTACACAAGTAAAACTCTGTTAAAATTTCGTCAATTTGTTAGTGCCCCAGGGGACTCCAAACCCTGGATCCGCCACTGTATGATCCTACAGCATAGTGATATTAGTTAGTCTCTTGCGTTATTATAATATGATTATGATAAAGTTTATTATTTGAATTCAATTATGGGAGATCAAAATATGGATCAAAATATGGAGATCAAAATATGGGAGATCAATTACCTCAAATAAAAAAAAATATGGATTAAAGTTGTTTGACAAAAATATATTTTAAATTATTTTGTATCAGAAGTATATTATTATTAATATTGAAAGTTCATTAATTTTTGTTTATGGATACTTAAAAAGAATTAGATTATTTTGATGTATTAGTTGCACAACTCATAAATTAAACTAATAAATAACAAAAATTAGTATATTTAATAATTTTTTTCAATTTTTTAAAAAAGGAAATGCCCCTGTAAAAACTTAAGCGTGAAAATTTTGATTTTTGACATGAGTTTGGTTAAGAATAATTCCCAAGTTTTTGTTAAACTAAACTTTACCAGTAAAGTCTTCCCAAGCATGTATCATTTCTGATGGCCGATTCTAAACGTTTTCGATAAAAACATAAGGATCGGAGTATCAACGCACAACTAGTGAATAACATACATTCAGGGTCGGCCCTAAGAGTGGGCAAGAGGGGTCGTCGCCCAGTGCTCCAATGCACCATTTCGCCCAGGGCCCCAATATATCTCGAATCGGCCACTCATACATTTATAAATTTACATAGTCCATGATATCTTAGGAAAAATAAAAATTATACATATTTAATCTAATAAAAATGTAAAATAAAGTTATAAATGTTATAGAAGTATAAGAAAAATTCAAAATTTATTAACAATATTATGCTGGCATGGTGAAAAAAAAAATACAACTTGAAAATTCATAGAATCAGTTATGAACACATAATATCTTCGGTAGACATAGGTTTGACTCAAAAGTACAAGTTAATAGATGTTAAGCTTATCCATATTAATAATATGCTTCTTGTTGCTCAAATAAAACATGATATAAATTATGAATTAATATTCTTCAGATGCTTAGAATGGTATTTGGCATCAAAAATAAGATTAGGATATAAAAGATTGAAGTTAAAGTAGAGCAAATCTCTAAGTCAAAAAAGCAAGAAATAGTGAAACTAAAAAACATATCTTCGTTGTCGTTGATCATCTAATTCTAAGAAGCTACTAGAAGATACCCTCCCATTTGGAAACGAAATTAATATTTTATACTTTTTATGTCTAAAATATACTCCCTCCTATTCAGCTCAAATGTCTCATTTACTTTTTGGGTCAAGTCACCCCAAATGTCTCATTTCCTTTTTTGGCATGGATTTTTTACCCTTATACCCTTATTTACTTTACCTATTTACTTTTTAACCTTATTAAATCTATCTAATTTATTCCCAAACATTTAATTAATCTAACTCAATCTATACCCCAAATTACTTAACCCACCCCATTTCCCTTCAATTCCCACGTCCTCTCATATCCTCTTCTAGAGTCTTCTCTCTCTTCCCTCAAAACCCATATCTTCTTCTTTAACCTTAAGAACTCTAACCTCAAAACCCAGATCTTCCCATTTCAAGAACTTTCATCTCTCATTTTCAAGAACTCCTATTCATCTTCAAACCCAAAAATCGCGTCCCTCAAGAACACTCATTCAACCTCTCCCTCAAAAAAGGAAATGGCGTCTTTTTTTCTGGAAAAATGGCGTGCCTCAAGAACACTGAAGAACACTCATTCATCCTCTCCCTCAAGAATTGGGTAATTTTTGTTGTTTGTTCGTATTCGTTCGTCTTTTTTCTGGAAAAATAGCTTCTTTGTTCGTCTTTTTTCTGGTTTGATTTGTGGTTTGATTTTGTGAAATTTTTTTTTGAAGATGATATTTCTAGTTTGATTTTGTGTTTGATTTTGTGAAATTATTTTTTGAAGATGATTTTTCTGGTTTGATTTTGTGAAATTTTTTTGTTTGAAGATGATTTCTTGTTTGATTTTGTGAAATTTTTTTAAGATGATTTTTCTTGTTTGATTTTGTGAATTTTTTTTTTTTGAAGATGATTTTTCTGGTTTGATTTTGTGGAAAAATAACTTGAATTTTTTTTATTGAAGATGATTTTTCTGGTTTGATTTTGTGAAGTTTTTTGTTTGAAAATGATTTCTGTTTTGATTTTGTGAAATTTTTTTGGTTGAAGATGATTTCTGGTTTGATTTGGTGTTGGAAATTTTTTTGTTCTTCCAATTTTATTAGGGAATCATTAAATCCCTAATCTTTTCATTAAAAACCCATTATATCACTCACTCTCCTACTCAAAGGGTCCCATTTGACTCACCTTAAAAATCGTGAAAAGTCAAATGGGACATTTGAGCTGCATAGGAGGGAGTATGTGTTAATGTTAAAGTCATTCATATTTAACTTTTGAATAATTGCATTCTTTGATATTTAGAGGGCAATTAAGGTTAATGTCATTCACCTTTCTAAAACGGGACGCCTTGTCCTCATTAACTCAACTCTTAACTCCATCTCTTCCTATACTTCCTGCAATAGGTTCCTTAAAGCCTTAAGTTCAATAATCGATCAGATTATCAGAAACGTTTTTTGTGGAATCCTCTGAATCTTCTCCAAAAAAGCTTCATTTGGTCGCTTGGAAATTCATCTCTGCTCCAAAACCCTAGGGGGACTAGGAATTAGACAAAATGACCTAGCTAACCAAATTGCACAACTCAAACTATGCTGGAAAGTGCACTTTGGAAGATCCCTAACCTCCACCTTCCTCAGGACCAAATACCAAAAAATGATTCTTCTTTCTGACCCTTTGACCGGGCCGGGTTTCTCATATCTGGAAAAATTTAGGTCAAATATAGGGTCTCTTCAAGCAATCGGCCACATGGAGTATAAGCTCATTCTCTAATCTCTCCCTTTGGTTCGACAATTGGTCCCATATTGGTTCCCTTAGATCTATCCTTATTGGCCCTCTGTTTTTTTAAGATCTCACCATATCTCTTATAGACCTCTAGGATAATAACCAATGGAACTTCTCAAGTATTTCCTACCGCTACCGCCCTAGCTAATCAATCACATCTCAGTTATTCCTATCTAAAAATTAAATCTAGACCTGATAGTTTGTAAGTTGTAACTTATCACAAGGGAAGTTTTTCAACTCCCGTGACCTTTATTCCCGCCTTCATCAATTAACCCCCCCCCCCCCCCCCCCCCATCCTTGCCCTTCAACTAGAACCTCATCTAGAAGACATAATGCGCCCCACAATTTATATTAGTTTGTACATAAACTGAATGCTATTATGTAGAATTTTCTTTAAAAAGTGCTACCAGTGGCACTCAATGCTACCATATGGAATTTCCCTTTTTTTTCAAAATTAGGACCTAATCAATTGGGAGAATATCTACCTAATTTATCATTTTTTGTAGAGAGTGTTTATTATGGTTTATCGAATCGGAATTAGGTTAGATGTTTTCAAATTTGATCAAAATTAGCTCCTGTAATTCCATGTATATCGGTTCAAAGTCAAATTCAACTATAGAAGATTAGATTAATATTAGATCAAATTTTAAATGCACTAGTGGAAAAAAGGTAATTGGCTGCTGCTAATTGGCTGCGGTTTTAGTGGTACGCAACCAATAAATAAAATTTTAAAAAATGATCAATGGCTGCGGTTTGCTTATATGTCCGCAGCCAATAAGTGGTATCAAAATAATGGTTGCGGTTTTTGTTATTGTCCGCAGCAAATAGCTGTAGGCGTAAAATCAGATCAAAATAAATATATGAGGAGGCGCCCTTATTTCTTTCTAAACCTAGCTAAATCAGAAAAACCCTAAACCTGCGCCTCCTCCTTCCTTCTTTCCTGCGCCGCCTCCATTTTTTCCTTATTTCTTTTCCTCCTCCTTCGAAACATTTAAATCTGTTTTCGTTTTTTTGTTCAACCATTTTTCAACAATTTCTTTTCCTGGGCCTTTATTCTTTCCTGCGGTTTTCATTTCTTTTCAACCATTTTTCATGTATAATTCCCCATTTTCAACCATTTAAATCTGTCAAAAAAAAAGACAATAACACAACAATTTCGATGTTCAACCCACAAGATGTTCAAAATCAGATCTAGAAGAAATTTTTCTGGGTTCTTTGTTCAACCCAATTTCGATGTTCAACAATTTCGATGTTCAAAAAAAAAGAGAATAACACAACTATTTCGATGTTCCAACCCTATTTCCACCTTCTACACCACAAAAAATCAAACCACAAAAAATCAAATCCAGAAGATTTTTCCAGAAGCATCTCGTTCAGATGAAGAATTTTTCGATTTGCGGTGTTGTCGATTTTTCCAGAAGCATCTCGTCCAGATAGAATTTGTGGATTTTTGAAAAACCTCTTCCATTAAAGAATTTGCGATGTTGTCGGTGTTATCAACCACAAAATTAAAATCCAGAAGCATCTCGTCCTTCATCACGTTTTTGGCAGGTTTTTCGGGTTTTTGTTCTTAGTAATTTTTAGATTTGTAGTTTTTAGATCAAGATGTATTTTAATTTGGTTTTGGATCTTGAATCTTTTGAGTTCTTGAAATTTTTTTTAGTTATTGTAAATTTTTTATGGCTGGATCTGTAAGTTTTTTGGATCTGTAAATTTTAAGTTCTTTTGAGTTTTTGAGTTCTTCGAATTTGAATTCTTCGATCTGTAAATTTTGGATCTGTAAATTTTTTATGGCTAGCGTTTTTAATTTAGTTTTGGATCTTGGATCTGTAAATTTATGGCTGGCGTTTTTGAATTCTTCGAATTTGAGTTCGTGAATCTTTGGATCTTGAATAATAATATTACAAAGACAACCTACCATGTCCTTCACATTCCCAGCAGTTCTTTGTAAAAAATGGCATAAAAAATGAAAAAAAAATAAAAAAATGGGACTAAAGGCTGCGGTTTGGTAAAAAAACGAAGCCTTTAGTCCCTCTTTTTTGTTCTAAAAAACGCTAAAGGCTGCGAGTCAAAACCGCAGCCTATACCCCCAACAAAACCGCAGCCAATGTGCTTTTTTCCACTAGTGACGACTTTATTTTTTTTTATTATATTCAAATGAAGTGAATAAAGTGTGTAAAACCCCATTAGCCCCACCTAGTTCCTCCAATAATGTATCTAATTAAAATATAATTAAACTTCACCTAATATACTTTATATTTAAACTCAAACTCAAAATTAGCTCCTGTGATTATTGTTTATTACATTTAAATTATTGGTAATTTATTTTGTACATTTGTATTAGTGTATATATTAGTGGTTATTAAAACCAAAAAAACGAAAAAAAAATGCATATAAAAGCTGCAGTCATCACAAAACCGCAACCTATTATGTTTTTTGGAATTATCCAAAAACATATTATATGTTGCGGTCATCACCAAAAATCGCAGCCTATAAAACTTATGTGTGCTGCACTTTTTAACCAAAGTCTTTCTTTTAAGCTATCAGCTGCCACCACTATTGGTTGGGTCCAAAACTGCAGCCTTACTGGCCTAAAAACTGCAGCAATTAGAGTTTTTTCCACTAGTGTAAGTACTTAAAGAGATATAAATTTAAGTATTTAAATACTTAAATGTTTTATGCCTAAAATGTTATACTTAAAATTTACAATGAAAATCCAAATGACTACCACAAAAATATTGTATCATATGTCATGCATAAATTAAAAAGTTTAAAAATTTTATGTGAGGTTTAACTTTGACTCTTATTGCTCTCATTCTTTTAAATTATTTCTTATTCTTTTAATTGACCATTTAACATATGAAATCTTTGACAATTTGACTCTGCTGGGGATTGAATATTCCTTATACGCACAATACCTGGGATACCCTTGGTTAATGGGTCAAAGGTCACTACTAGCTGTAAAGTTAATATCGCAATTAAGGTCATATGTCAACCTTATCTCATCGTCATATAGTTACTTCCCACTCTCATCAGAATGATAACCACTTCTCAACATACCGCCCATTACCCTTGGTAACTACCGCCCACAAAAGTCACTTTTGCAACCATGTTCTCTATGAGGCAGCATTATTGAGTAACAAACCAGTAGTAGTTACCTCCATATAAGGATCTTTATTATACATCCCGGTCTGACTTAAGCATTGGAGAAGTTTTATGGGATATCAACCCCAGATTAAGTCTTTCTCTATGGTTGCAGGTACACCACTCGCGGCCATACGATCATCTAACTTCTTTTAAATTTAATGTAATTCTTACTTAAAGTCTCCTTACCAAATTCTAACGTACCCTAGCAGAAATAGTTTGGCACCGTATGTGGGGAGTTTAAGTACAAAACATAAAAACCACCTACCTCTCAACCCTGAGCTTTCTAATGGCACCCTGAAAAACTAACACCAATAAAGCATCTATGGCTCGTAGTAGTGACACTTCCACTTCCCACCATGAAAATCAAACAGTGACAAGGCAAGACCTTGACATCCTCGCCAACAACCTCTCACAAGCTTTTGCTGAATACTTGCGTAATGTCGTAACCCTACAAAATTCGCCCCAACAAAACGCCAACACCGAATTAAATATCGCTTTTGCCACCATGGCACAACAAATCCAAGATCTTACAACCATGTTCACTAACAAAAAGAGGCTACTCTTGAACTAGAACACAACCCATTGGTGGAGAGTCATCAATCTCACTCTAAGGAAGAAATTTCCAAATGGGCACCCTTCAAGAGAGAGACAACTCATTTCAATATCTCCTAAAAATCAAACAATAGAGATAAGAGGTCTCATCTTAACAAAATTCAGTGTGAAAAGAATAACGGTGTCTAAAGTTTATGGATAGAAAAAGAAGTGAGAGGTCCCAAAGAACTAGGGAACAACAAAGCTTATTCCATGTGGCTGGGTCTCCAGTCAAACCATATCCTGTTCACGGGAAGGAAGTGTCTATGCTGCTCAAACCCCCCTTTATTAGCGAGTATTTTCGCCACATCAAACCGCGCCAAAATTAAAAATCCCAGCCATAAGAAGAGTTCCCAATCGTTCAGAGGGAGAAAGAAAAAACCCTCCATGGGAACTCTCTATGGCCTAAAAACACTCGATATTCTCAAGACTTCAATCTAGAAGAGGGATGTTGACTTAAATGAACTCTCTATGGCCTAAAAACACTCGAAGCATTTGGTTATGAAGATTCAATAGAGCAATGAAGGAGTTTTGTTATAAACAAAACAACTCTGATAACACCTTGAACTTAAAAAGGGATAAAGGCAAAATCACTTTTTTTTAATTTGTGTTGATGATGCGATCATCACCGAGGACGATGTAGAGGAGATTGTAAAGCTGAAGAGAAAGTTGTTCCTGGAATTTGAGATGAAAGACTTGGGTAACATCAAGTATTTTGTTAACATAGTAGTTTTGAGATCGATTACCAACAAGTAGAGACACCCATTATAGAACTCATGGGGTCCGGATCCTTGATGGCATGAAATTGGCTAACGAAGTACAATATCAAACAAAGGTGGGAAAAACTAATCTACTTGGCCCACACAGACCTGACCTAGCATATGCAGTTAGAGTTGTAAGTAGTTTTATGCATCTCCTAAAGATACAACACATGACAATTGTGATGCAAAGTTTGAGGTGCTTAGAGGAAACAAGCACCACATGCATTTACTTAAAGGAAACAAGCTGACTTGAATGTGCTGATACTTTCTTCCATGATACTAAAAGAATTTGGTGTTGATTAACCAATTGATTTATAGATAGAGATGAGAGAGTGCTGAATACTTGTTTAATTGTCATGATTTCAATTTTCAACCCAAAGAAGTGTAAAACATTTTGTTTCCAGGCATCATTGTCAGCAACATGAAAGATTATATATTAATTTTATTAAACAAATTTGATAAACAGATTATAAATAGGTAAAGGTAAAGGACCTTCTCGGTATCCCGCACAATGCAGGGTCCGAGTGGGGGGTTTTTCTTTTTCTTGAAAGATGCGGACAAATCATATCCATACCCCCAAGGAGGTAGTAAAGAGAGATGCGCGCAGTCAAGAAACCCCCCTATTGATACCTGCGCCTAGTAGGGATCGAACCCCTAACCTTCTTCTCCACATGCAGATGCTCTATCCATTGATAAACAGATTATATGTATCATTTTTAATAGCAGAATCTAAACATTTTAGACAAAACAAAATTGATTAAACAAAAAGGGTATCACCCCCATAATTAGCTAATAACATTTATAAATTTACATATTATGCGGTGACAATTCGTCACATAATCTCACCGTTGCCCACTCATGTGGACACGGGAAACCCGTGGGCTCGGGCCCACAAACCCACGGGTCAAAATCTTGCACATACACTTGGTGAGTTTCGTTATTTCCCTAAACCATATGGTAGTAGGAAGAGTAGCTAACCAATTATATATGCAAGTCAACAACCCACTAATTTGTCGATGTTGGATCTTGTCTCACATGTGAAATATTTCCAACAGTACATAATATTTTGCGAAAAAATTATAATTCTTTAATAATCTCATAAAAATATAAAAAAAATTACATTTATTGAAGTATAAGAAAAAAAATGAGAATCTATTAAAAATAAGTAGATACATGCATGGTGAATAAAAAACAAGTTGGAAATTGATAGAATGAGTGATGGGCACATAATATCTTGTTTGACTTAAGAATACAAGTTGGTAGATGCTAAGCTTATCCATATTGTGAATATGCTTTGTTTGCTGTTGTTCGAATAAAACATGATATAAATCATCAGTTAATATTGCTCAGATGCTTCCAATACTATTTGGCATCCAAAAAAGATTAGGATATATTCATAAACATACCACTTAAAGTAGACCAAATCTCAAGTCAAAAACCAAGAAATAATGAATAAAAAACATATCTTCACCATTTCTAATTCATCTAATTTAAGAAGCTACTAGTAGATACGATTAGATACGTCCTTTTTAAAAACGAATTTTGTTTCTAAAGTTATTCTTTTTTGTTACTCCCTCCGTCCTGATGAATTAGTAGCAAAGAAAAAAATGAGTGAATATTAAAAAATTAGTAATAAATGAATAAAAAGAATGAATTAAATGGATGAAATTAAAAGAGAGTTAAAATATATAGATGAGATTAAAGAAAAGTGGTGAGCCATTATCCAAAAATAGAAATGTGCAAATCAAGTTGAACAAACCAAAATGGAAAATATTGCAATTTCAATGGGACAGAGGGAGTATTTATTTTTAATAAACAAACTTTTTATTTATATCATAAATTTTGGACAAAATTAATATTGATCGTCTAAATTTTTATATTTTAATAATTCTTATGATACTATGTCTTTCATCACTAGCTTCATTTTCATATTTTTATATTGTTCTTGGTTCTCATATGTGTCTCAATAACTCTATAAAAATATTATTTTTGTTAGTTGTGAACGCAATAATCTTTCATATCTTATTTTAAATATCTTTTTAATCTTTACGATTCTCACTTTTCTTCCATGGAATTTATTAGTCAATAAAATTATATATCTACCATCCAAAAAATATTATTATTCTTAATTTTCATGAACATTTCATGCGAAAACCTATTACATTGATATGCTTGAACTTATAAGAAGAATTAAAATCTTGAGGTTAGCTTTGAATTTGACTCTTACCAATTATTTTACACTTTTTAACTTATTCCTTATTCTCCTAATTGACTATTCATCTTATGGAAATCATACAAAAAATTGACTCCGTTGTTTTTTTTTTTTTTTTTTTTGATAAAAAAGTTCTTTTACATAATAGTGGTATTTTATTGAGGTGTAAGGTGTCCACATTTACAAAGTTAACACTACATCCTAGAAAATGAAAAGAAAAGTATTTAATCTTGTTAGATTTATGTTATTATAATATGTTAATATGAATGAGTATGTTAATATTAATCAACCTAGACTTACAATATTGTGTTAATTTTAATCATCTTTAATAAAGACATTGAGATGCACACCAAACATTAAAAAACATCTAAAATTCGATAATATAGATTATATCACTAGTGGAAAACATCATATTAGCTGCGGTTTTGGACCTATCCACAGCCAATAATGTGCGCCAAAATTGTGTTTCTCAAAAACACACTATTGGCTGCGGACAAGTCCAAAACCGCAACCAATAACCTATAATTCTTGCTGCGTTTTTTGACCGCAGCAATTGTTTAAAGCCATTTGCTGTTACCACAAGTGCTTGGGTCCAAAACTACAGCCTTTAGAGGCCTACAAACCACAACTTTTGAGGTTTTTTCCACTGGTGTATACATCATCCCATCCTTATACATTGTACCTAAATTTTATTTAAGGTTTTCATATTAATTTTACAAAGTTCTTATTTATGATATACAAAATTATTAGTTTTCAATCTAATCGACAAATTAATTATCATTTATCTACTTATTTTTTCTAGCAATTAATTATCATATTCGTTAGCTACACGCCTACACCTTAATATTTATTTTAACTTCATTTCAAATTTGCTTTTTTTAAATAAAGGGAAATTCCACGTGGTAACTCTGAGGTTTTGGGTTTTCCATGTGGTAACCAGAACTTTTAAAAAATCCATGCGGTAACCCTGAGGTTTACGTAAATGTTCCATTATGACCTTTTTGCACATAAAAACGTTAGCAAACGTTAATTTTGAAGTTCTATGGCTGTTGTATGCATATTTATGCGACTCACCATTTTAAATGCCATCAATTTGAACCTTTCTCCCAAAGTATAACCCGCAAATCAACCATTTATCATCCAAATCATATTTTTTCTCCCAAATCAAAAGATGGTAGAGTTTGGGTTTATATTTTTGTGAAAATGGTTGAGACTGATGGCATTTATAATGGTGAGTCGCATATATAGACGTACAACAGCCTTAAAGATTCGAAATTAATGTTTCATAACGTTTTGCTAACGTTTTATGTGCAAAAAGGTCATGGTGAAACAATTTGGTAAACCTCAGAGTTACCATGTTGATTTTTTAAAAGTTTGGGCTACCACGTAGAAAACCCAAAATCTTAAGGTTACCACGTGAAATTTCTCCTAAATAAAAAAAAACATAATACTATTAGGATGAATACGTACATGTCAAAAGATGAAAAATACTATGGATTAGAGGATATATCAAATAAGGTAAGTGAACCTTTAGATGACATAGAGGGGCATTATAGAATAGGGTGGTGGGCCACATGATATGAATGCTTACCCATTTTCTTCGCTTATAAATTGGGAATATGCCACATTTACAATTCAGTTTCAGCCCCTACCTCTCCTTAGTTTACGCATTTTCAACTGTCTATTTTCCCTTATAAATAGGAACTCTTTCTATTTAAAAACCCAAAAAAAAATAGAAAAAAAAATAAAGATAAATATGGACAATAAGAAGCCACAAGAAGCAGCATCTCTGAGTACTCGGCTTTTTGGTTCTAATGACTCATCATCATCTAATGATGTTTTAGCTTCCATTTTCCCACCTTCCAAGGTAATTAATTTAACTAATTTCTTTTTTGATTTGTAAATTCTGATATACTCTCGGTTTCTTTCAATTTGCACCTCTTTTCTTTTTAGGTTGTTCTACTTATTTTGCACATTTTTTTTGGTAATGGCCCCAGTTTCTTTCTTTAAATCTCATCCACAACTTATTTTTTTCTGCATCTTAACCCCTCATTTCTATTATCCACTTATTTTTTGTCTTATTCTCCAATTAAATTTCACTTTCCATTAAATATCACTGTGCAAAATGATAGAGATGGAGGGAGTATTATTGTTTGTTAAAAAAAAAGGATAAAAGAAATCAATTTTCTTTTTCTTTAATTTATTTGGGGATAAAATATTTAACAAATGTTTTTGGTGGGTATTTGCAATATATTTTCAGGGAGTTCAACGAAATTCTGTTTATTCAGAGGTAAGAGGATCATGGCAAAATGAGCCTTCGGGAAATCAGCCATGGAATACTAAACAAGGTATCATCAAAGCCTTAATACTCCCTTTCATTCACCTTCACCTCTAAGTATCTCATTTAATTTATCTTCCTCGTGCCGGGAAACTTCTTTACCGCCGTCCTTCCTTCCTCAGACCCTATTTATAGTTTCTTATGCGCAGAATACACTGGGTTGGAATTGGATGATGATGGTGATTCATTTATGTAATTTTTAATATATCTAATTATGAATAATTAAAGATTATAAAATATTTATATTAATAGACTTTATATTAAAACGAATCAAATAAAATTTCACTTTACTATTACTATCTTTTAATCTATTAATAAATAGATGAATAGCATCCCAAATATAAATGGAACACTTAACAAAAAGAATATGCTCCTATTATCTATTAAGTGATATACAAACATGATGAAGCAATTTATGGTAGTTCAGGTAGTAAAGAAAGAAGTTCAATTTATGAGGAAGAGGGAGCAGAACCTTCTAACTTGAGCAACTCTCTCTACTATGGTGGCAGAGAATCCTACCCAAAATTGTCTAATAATCAAAACCCCATCTCATACCTTATGGTGAGTCTCTTTAATGCTAAACATAACTTGTCAAACTATATAATAACACCAATTTAACTAAATCTTTTTCAATCTAACATCATTAAATGTCATATTTACAATATTATTGTTAGATAAATTTTTTAATTTAATAGATTTATATTTAATTAATTTTTACAACCTTAATTAAATTACCATAGTTTTCAAAGAAAGTATACATTAAGATGAATCTAATAACATCTCAGAATGCATATATTTTATCTTTAATTAATACTCCCTCCAATTCCTCTTAATTGTCCACTTTGATGTGGACACGGAAAATAAGAAAGAGGTGGTAGTGGGGTATTTTAAGTGATTATAATAATTGAAAAGATGATATTTTAAGTTATTATGATAATTGAAAAGGTGGTAGTGGGGTATTTTAAGTGATTATAATAATTGAAAAGATGGTAGGTGTGGTATTTTAAATAATATAAGTTGGGGTACTTGAGGGTATTTAGATAAAAAGTCTTTGCCAAAAATAGAAAGTGGACAATTAGAGTGACTTTACCCTAAAGTGGGCAATTAAAAGGAATTGGAGAAAAAAAAAAGAAAAAAAGGGAATTGGAGGGAGTATATATTTCAAAAACCTTAATTAAATTTTTCTTTCATTAAAGTGAAATATTTCAAATGAGAACATTAAAAACAGAAGGAGTAGAATATCAAATCAATGTTGAGACTTGATTTTCCGCTTAATCTTCAAGTAATTTAGTTGGGTTTTTAACATGATGTAAGATTTTGATCACGATTTTAAAACTCATCCGCGTCTTGCATAGTCTTTTTGCATAAAATAATTTAATAAAAAGACGTGTGTTGCATCCATTCTTATAGAATAAGGAAGATGAGGAAGAAGACAATCCAAGTGGTGTTTCAAGGGGAAACTGGTGGCAAGGTATGGCTAGCTTATAAATACGTACAATATGAGAGAATTTCATGACATTGCAATTTTAATAGACATTATGATGTGTTTTATATATTTTATTTTATTTTTGCAGGCTCACTTTATTACTAGGATCATTTTGCTTACCTATCAATACTCTGTATATAGGACTCTTCAGGTAACAAAATTATTGCAATTACACTCATGAAAAACTCAAATTCTAATTCAATTTCAAATGTGAAAAAAAAAAAAAAAGAGAACCACAATATATACATCTATCAAATACATTTATATAAAATTAGTGGAAAACATGTGAAGAATATAAGCAATATAAAAATGTTAAAATAAATTGAGTTCAAAATTTGTACGTGTATAATCATTCATGAAATATATAAAATAAGTAAGTTTTTTTTATATATATAAAATTTGTGATATAAATAGATAGATTATTTAGAGTAACAATAAATATAGCGACCAAAAATTAAAAATTAAGACCGCATTAAAATGAGGGGACTAATTAATAATACTCCCTCCAACTCAACCAAGTTGTCCCATTTGTTTTGAGGCACTATTCACTTATCACTCTTAATTTGTATTTTACTCTTAAATAATAATACTCCCTCCAACTCAACTTTTTATAATTTTTAACTAACTATAATCTAATATTATTATGGGTTAAAGTGTTGTCTCGGTGTTGGAAATACTTCACATGTGAGACAAGATCCCACATCGATAAAAAAGTGGGTTGTAGACTTGCATATATATTTGGTGAGTTAATACTCCTATTGCCATATGGTTTTGGGAAACAATGAACCTCACCGAGTGTATGTGCAAGTCAATGCTCTTGACCCGTGGGTTTGTGGGCCCGAGCCCACGGGTGTCCCGTGTCCCCATGAGTGGGCCACGGTGAGATTTTGTGACGAATTGTCACGGCCTAATACTCGGCAAATGTGAAAAAATAAATGGGACAACTTGGATGAATTAGAGGGAATACTATTTATAAAATATAAAATTAAGTAAGGTTTATTGAATTTACTTTTGCAGGAACATGTTTATCAGCAAAATACAAATGGAGAATAAGTAAATTGAAACCCATGGATGAAAAAAAAAAAAACAATACAATGGGGATTTATGATTTTTAATGAAGATCATGTTTGTTTTATTTTATCTGATCAGCTTCACAACTCATAAGTTATCTTATGATGCTCTTTTCTTCAAAGAAAAGCATGTCCTTGTATATGTAGCAAATTTAAACACCCTTTTTAAATACAAATTTAGTTTATCCTATATTAGTTAATACAATTTATGATTTTGTCATTTACAACTTTAGAGCTTGACTGAGTGTCATTCTTGACAATTTTTGTGCTTTAGGCGAAACATAAAAAAAGATGCCTTGATAAGTAATGTTTCGTTTTTTTCCCTCGAACTACGCATTATATAATTTCTCTTTTTTTTTTATCATATTTTCAAATAAACATACAAATTTAAGATCATATAATGAAAAGGTCTTATGCACAAACTAATTTTTAATACTATATAAATTAATTAAACTTGGGCCCATTTATAAGTTGAGCCCTAGGCGGTTGCACCTAACAAGTACCCTGAACAACAGCTCTGAAGCCTGTTTTTCGCTTTTGATTTTCTGGAACCTGATTTTGACTTAATCATATGTGTATACAGAGTATTGTTGCTTTTCATGTGTCAAAGCTAAGGAATGCAAGAGTATATATATGTGAATATACAACACTTACAGGCATTCCAACCCACCATACACCAGCCTCCAGCCATACACTACAATTGAGCCTTAAATATACTTTACCCCAACCACATAATATACACATGGGCTTAACACCTCCTCAAGTAGGAGCATGTAGATCACAAATGCCAAATTCAAACCCTAACATATTTTGTGAACACATCGAAAAGTTGGTCTTGAGTAGACATGTGAGAGCTCTCAAGCCGTGAATGATAGCAGTGCGAACATAATGATAATCCACCTTTATATGTCATTGAACATATGATTCTGAGCGATGTAGATGGTAAATTGACAATCATAGAATGACGTAAGATGAGATAAGGAACCTACATGTTAACATCTGAAAAGCGAAAAGCTTGGACCTCAACAATTACTTAAGAGAGTGTAGAAAGTAATGAAAAAGAAAAATTGAATCGTCAGTTGACATCCTTAGGGCTCATACTTTGATGCCAGTTTAAGCCTCGATATCATGTTTGGGTTTTGAATGGTGAAGAGCGAGTTTACTAAGAAAAAAGTGTGAATGAGAATGTCAATTAAAGAGGATTTAGATTGTGTTGATGGGTATATGAGACATATGAAGAGAATGTGAATGAGGATGTAGATCATGTTGATAAGATGTTGAGGGGATCGAGGATGAGTTACGAAAACGTTCTCGTGTTTTTGACTAGTTGACAAAGGCTTCTCAAAAGCGTTTGTTCCCTGGATGTATAAAGTTCACCAAACTAACAGCCATGTTGATAATTCTCAACATTAAGTCAAAGTTCAATTGAAGTGACATTGGTTTCACAATGTTATTTTAAGTGTTAGGTGAGATGCTTACTGATAAAAATGAACTTTCAAATTGTAGAAACACTTAGAGATGACGAATGCAACAAGAGGGTGGGTGAATTGTTGTTTTGTACGTTTAAGTATTTTAGCCCTGTATTTGCGGAATATAAAATGAATAACAAATACTTAAACTTAAAGCAAGAAAGATGAATGGAGACTAATTTTAACCTTCTAGGCCTAATAGAAGGAAAACCACGACCACTCTAGATTTTAAACTTCTCTTACTTTATTTTAGGCAATTAATTACAATTACTTAAAACAATTCTCAACTAGGCCAATTCTCTTCTCTTTTTCTTTATCTTTCTCTTTCAATTTAATCTTTCTCTTTCTTACACTTCAATGGAAGCTTCTCTTCTCCCCTAGACTTTCCTTAAGTCTATTTACGACAATGTTTCAAAAATCCATACAAAAATATTTTCTTTAAAAAGGATAAAAACTAAGATATTACATAAGAAAAATATTCTAACTTAATTGGCAAATGAAAGAATGAACATAAGTCTTCACACATATTCTCAACATAAGTCGTATATTTGAGGATGAAAATTGTAATTAATAGCTCGGACTGTATACAAATTACCTTAATTTTTATTAATATGTTTGATTACGTCGCAAAGCACATATATCAATAGTTGTGTTACAGCAAGTTCGCTAGCACATTCGCCATCCTAATTTATGTAGCACAACACTCAAACAAAGAACAAAATTTTATATTTAAAATCATAAATAATTAATCTATTCCAAGAATGATTTTCACAATAAATGTTCAAGATGAGAAAGCATGGAACACAATACAAATATAAAGAATAAGAGCCAAAGGGACTAATAAAAGAAGGGGCAAACAAGCAGCTAAAGTATAAAAACCATAACAACTCAACATACCCAACTTAATTTGAACCAAATTAACCAAACCCAACATTAAAAAAACACACCCAAAAACTGACCCACAAGCACAACCCAAAATCCCAACTTTAAGGACTAAAACATTGACATGATGAGCCACTATCTTAGCCAAGGGCCTAGCACTTGCTGTTTTGATGGCTTGTTTAAGGGCTAAGGCCGTAAGACTTGAGAACAGAAATGCGGAGAATGAGTAAACATGGTACACAATTAGGTCTTCCGCCACATAAGAAGGTGCTAAACATGGTGATGATGATGATGACGACGACGAGTTTTTAAGTTTGACAAGGAGAGTATATGTGGGATTGTTTGGATCTGCGTTTATAATTCCTAAGAAAAGAGCTAAGGTGAATAGAGAATTTACGTTTATTATGCCATCTAAGGCCATTATATGAATTGATGTTGTATTATTTTTGTTGTCCATTTTTTTTATGAGAAATTTGTTTGTGAAAATTGATTGCTTTTTTGTTTAAAGGTGGGATTTGTAAATGTTTGATGAATGAAATAAAGGAAACTTTTAAGCAATAACCATATATGACTTGGAAGAAAGGTTTGAAGTGGAGTACTACAAAAGTTAGCAATAACGTATTCCCACACTACAAAAAAAAAAAGATAATTTTTCGACTAAAATCCACCAACTAACCGACTAACAGTCGGAAATTCCGACTGACCTACGTTAGTCCGAATTTCTAACAAAATAGTTACTGAACTAGTTTTTTGTCGAAATTTTAAATTAGAAAAAAAAATAAATTTATATCTTTTTTTTTTCGACTGAATTTTAGTCGGAAAATTATCGATCATTTTCCAACTAAAATTCAGTCGGAGTCGGTAAACCAAAATTCCAGTTTTGCATTTCATGCATTGTGTTTTGTACTTTCATTCATTTCCTAATACTTTAATTAATTTGCACTTTCATTCATTTTCAAATACATACATGTAATTAATTAATTTTCATTTTTAAAATTTTATCTAATTAATAAATGTAGTTGATAGTTGATTCTAAAAAATTTGATGATTAAAAAAAATAAATAATGGACATACTAATACTACACTAATACGACTAACTATATACTAATGATAAACTAATAATACACTACACAACTTATTGATAAACTAATACTAGTGACTTGAAACCGGAACCGGAACGTTCGCAACAGGTTCCGAAACCATCAACCCGCCGGAAAACCGAAAAAAACGGACCAAAGAACCGCGGACCGGTTCACCCGCCCCACCGGTTCACCCGGCCCAACGGTTCCATGGAACCGGAACCGGACCCATAAAAAACCGCAGCCCTTTCTTTATCATACTTTTTGAAACACATTTGGGCTACGGTTAAGGGTAAAAACCACAGCCTTTATTAATTTTTTTTTTTCAGCTTTTTATTACTCATATTGGCTGCGTGTGCCTAAAAACCGCAGCCAATAGCTTTTTTTCCACTAGTGTTATTATAGTATTTTTTTATTAAAAATAAAGGAAAAATAAGAATGGAACCGATGGTCCGACCCACCCGACCCGGGAATTGGGACCGCTGGAACCGTCTCATAAACCGCCAAGGAACCGGTTGGAACCCACCGGAACCGGAAACGTCCGGGTCAAGTTCCAAATGGAACCGGAACTGGGTGGAACCGGAACGGAACCAGCCCAACCCGGACCGTGGCCATCACTAACTAAAACAACTAATAATACACTACACAACTTATTAATAATATGCTAATACCCCCTTCGTTTTTTAAGTCTTTCCACCTTACTATAACGGGTAATTTCAAAAATTCTTCCACTTTAAAATACTTTCATTTTTTGGAAAGTTTTCATCATATTTTTACCCTTGAAAACCTTACTTCGAATACAATTATTACTTCACACTACTATTTAATTATTTTTTCTCTCATACTTCCAATACAATCATTATTTCACACTACTATTTAATTAAAATAATACCCACTATAACCCAAAGATTCTATGTACTTTAATATTTGTGAAAAATCCAAAGTGGAAGAACAAATAAGATCGGAAGTAGTACAATAATTTGACTAATTATATATTAATACTAATAGGAAAATTTACTTTTAAAAATCCGACCTTTGCCTTGTTCTCTTCTAAAAATCCGACCTTTTGATTATTTTCTAAAATTCCCACCTTTGCACCCCATCTTCACTTAAAGTACATACCCCATTTTGTAACCTGAAGACCGGTAAAATGAATTAAAAAAAAAAAAAGGAAAAATCCTGAATAAATAAACCCTAATTTCTATAAACCCCATCTTCATCTTCTTCTTTCTCAAGCTTGGAAGCCATGAATTAAATTTTCATCTTCTCACTGTGATTGAAATTGAAATGAAAACTTTACAATCTTCATCTTTCTCAAGCTCTAAACGAAAGTCTTTTAAAAATAGATGGAGGGTAATTCGAGTTTTGGGAGGATTGAAATTGAAATACTTTACAATCTTCATCTTTCTCAAGCTCTAAACTTTACAATCTTCATTTTTCTCAAGCTCTAAACTTTACAATCTGCAATTCATCCTCCCAAAACACGAATTACCCTCCAAACTTCATCTTTCTCTTTGTTTAACCCAGAACATTATATAAAAATTATATGAAAATTTTGGGGTTCATATCTTCTTTCTTTGTCTTTCTCTTTGTTTAACCCAGAAGATTATATGAAAATTATATGAAAATTTTGGGGTTCATATCTTTACTTCTTTCTTTGTCTTTTGTTTAACCCAGAAGATTATATGAAAATTACTCCCCCAAACGAAAGTCTACATCAATGTTCTTTCTTTGTCTTTCTTTGTCTTTCTCTTTGTTTAACCCAGAAGATTATAAGAAAATTACTCCCCCAAACGAAAGTCTACATCAATGTTCTTTCTTTGTCTTTCTCTTTGTTTAACCCAGAAGATCCCCAAACGAAAATTCAATGATAAGGAATTAAGAATTGTTGTTGTGATTGAAATAGAAGGAGGGTAATTCGAGTTTTGGGAGGATGAATTGCAGAGCAAAAGGGGCAGCACTTGGGTTGGGTGGAAATTTTAAACATCAGCAGGTAACTGGTAAAAAGGTACTTTAAGTGAAGATGGGGTGCAAAGGTGGGATTTTTAGAAAATAATCAAAAGGTCGGATTTTTAGAAGAGAACAAGGCAAAGGTCAGAATTTTTAAAAGTAAATTTTCCATACTAATATTATACTAATGGTATACTAGTACGACTAATAACGCACCAATACAATGATGATGATGATAATAATAATAATAATAATAATAATAATAATAATAATAATAATAATAATAATAATAATAATAATAATAATAATAATGGATTAATACGAGTAAAAATAAACAAATACGAATATTTATTATATACTAAAATCAGTGGGAAACCTAAATTTCATTTTTCACCGCAAATTCTTCACATTAGTATTGCAGTTAGACATTTTGCAAATTATTAGTTGAAGTTGACCAAATTGTAATAAACTAATGCTTTGTTAAAATTGTAATTACTAATATTTGTAATTACTAAAAAAATATTTTATTGATTGATTGCCACGTCATAGCCACACTAAACCCACGTCACGCCCACGTGGACAACCACCTCACGCACCTGCCAAATCAGCAACAGTAGCATTCCTCCCGCTCAAATGCATCGGGTGGGATTTAAACCCAAGATCTCCAAGTTAGAATACCAACACTCCAACTACTAGGCCCTGAGTTACTTAGTGATAATCTTAACAATGTTAGTATACTTATACATAACACTCTTACCACTTCATGTACCGTATATTTTTTTGTTGTATTAGTATACAATTAATATTTTATTACTCGTATTAGTCGTCTGATTTATTATTATTAATTGTATTAGTGCTTATGATTATTATTACTATTTGTATAAGTGCATTATTAGTCGTATTAATTAGTGTATCATTAGAGTAATACTAGTTGTATATGTATATTACTATTCGTACTAGTAGACTATTAGTATGGTGTCATATTAGTGTATTGTGAATAGTATTAGTATGATTAGTCGTTTTAGTATTAGTATTTCATATTAGTGTTCTTTTTTTTTGCGACCAACAGAGTGGTCGGTAAATGATAGCTAAACTGGTCGAAAAATTTTTAAAAATCATTCGTGTAATTTTGGGTTAAATTTTGTAGTGCTTACCGATTAATTTCCGACTAAGAAGGTAGTCGGAATTTCCAGACCGTTTTCCTACTAACTAAGTGAGTTGGAAATTATCAACTGTTTTCCTACTAAAATCATTTTCCGGCCATTTTGAGTTGACTACCCCAAAACAGTCGGAATTTAGTCGGTATAGCTCTAAAGTGACTAAATTCCGATTGTTATGATGATGAATCATACATTATATTAATTTTAATGTATAGTGATGAAAAAGTCAAGTGAATATGAGAGTGACAAGTGTAATTTTTTTATTGGCCAATATTTTTGGCAGGAGTATTTATGGCCAGAATTTTTAAATACAACATGATTATTTATGACCAAAGATTTTTAATAGGAAAATTTACTTTTAAACATACGAACTTTAACCCATTTGCTTTTAAACATACGAACTTTCGATTATTATCTAAACATACGAACTTTGGGGGGTATATTCCCAAAAAGATATAGCCGGTTTTTTGAAGCTTTTTTAACCCTTTTTAACCGGTTACCCTCTCAAATGTTGAAGGCAAGCTGCTGTTCTTCTTCTTCAAGCTTCTTCTTCAATGGCTTCAATGGCTTCTTCTTCTTCTTCAAGCTTGAGAAGCTCTAACTCACACAACATTCTTCTTCAAGAGGCATCAATGTTCTTCAATGGCTTCTTCTCAAATGGTAAATGATAATTTCAAATCTCTAAAAATTAATACAAATTCCAGATTTTTTAAAATTTCAGATTTGTTTTCAATTTGGGTTGATTTTAGTGGGATGGTTGCTGGATCTTATAAAAAACATATCTCTATTCGAGATTAGTACAAATTTGAGCAATTACCCATTTTAAATCTCTAAAAAATTGTTGATTTGTTCTTCATTTGGGTTGAATTAGGGTTGAAGATAAAGAATGGAATGGCTTGTTCTTCAATTTGTTGATTTGTTCTTCATTTGGGTTGAATTAGGGTTCAATTTGTTTTTGGGTTTGAATTAATCAAAGGATTTTCAGCAATTTAGCAATTTAGTTTTTGGGTTTTCATTGTTTTTGGGTTTTCATTTTTTAGTGAGAATTGATTTTAATGTCTAATTTTTTAGTGAGAATTGCTAAATTGATTTTTAATTTAGTTTCATACTTTAATCGTGGCTATGGAGAATTGATTTTCAGCAATTTAGCAATTTAATTTTTGGGTTTTCATTGTTTTTGGGTTCTTCAATTGAAGAACTAGATTTTTGTAACATGATTGGTGGGTTGATTTGTTCTTCAAAATTTTTTTGTGGGTTGATAATGGTGAAGATGAAGATGGTGAAGATGAGAAGATGAAGATGGTGAAGATGAAGATGGTGAAGATGAGAAGATGAAGATGGTGAATATGAAATGGTGAAGATGAAGATGGTGAAGAAGTAACCGGTTCATCCGGTTACAAGTCATCCATATCTTTTTGGGAATATACCCCCCAAAGTTCGTATGTTTTGATAATAATCGAAAGTTTGTATGTTTAAAAACAAATGGGTCAAAGTTCGTATGTTTAAAAGTAAATTTTCATTTTTAATATTTTGTATAGTAATTATATGACCGGGAATCTTTTCATAAATATGGCAGGAGCCAACTTGACCAAAGATTTTTAATGTTTAGTATAGTAATTATATAACAATTTGACAATAATAGTGTAGTGATTAATTTATTTATGACCAAGGATTTTGACAATTGAGATAAAATTTCTACAAATTTAAAATGGTAGGATTTTAAAATATGTCATCGTACTGAGAATGTATTATATAAAGAGGTGTTTCAAAACTTATAAACTCTTTATTAACAACCTATTTTGTGTTTTTTATATTTAATTCTTTTTTTTAATTACGATGTATGTATGTAAATAATTTATCACGCACCTTCATTTAATATTTTCATTTGTATAAAACTTCACTAAAATATCAACGTATATTAAAAAATCCGTGCATTGCACGGGATTATATCCTAGTTAAATATAAAACGGTGGAATTTATAGTAGGAAAGAATCAATAGAGCTTCTGGATGATCACTGTCGCTTGGAAATGAAAAGATTTCTATCACCTCTCCAGCTTCTGAATTTGATTTTGTTTACCTACCTTTTGATTTTAATTAGGTATTTTTTAAGAATTATTTATATCACACTAAAAATTTATAGTATTAATATTAATTTAATTTTGATTTGGGAAATTAATTTGATAAATATGTACGTAGGAAGAAGAGGAATTTGAGTTATGCATTTGTAAATTTCACAAGGAGAATAATGTTAATTTTAATAAATGTACTTTCAGAAGTATATTTTACAGCAACCTATGTAAAATACTTATCAAACTTCTAACTGTTATTTTTAAATGCAAGCCAATTATCATAATAGTTGTTCTTAAATGGAGGCTGTTGGAATTTAGAGTGTATAGTGGTTGTCGGAAATGTAATTAATTAAATTAAATAAATAATTTAATTAAATTAATTAAGTATATCCCAAAGTGTGTATTTAAAAAGGAAGAAAAAATGGGATAGAACAGAGTGCGCACCCCGCGGAGTTTTACGCGGCCCGCGGAGGCTGTCAGAACTATTTGCGCGGCCCGCGTAGAATTACGCACCCCGCGAATCTGTTCTTAGTGCGAGTTCGTCTTGTTTCTTGCTCTGTTTTGTTTTGTTGGTTATTATATAACTTCCTACAGTTATTATGGTTATTTTAGCCATGTTATTTGGGATGTAAGGGTTGAGTGAAAGGCGACATGAGTTCGTGAATCGATCTCATGTTTCACGGATCAACCTTGTGTTTCATGAAGTAATATGTTGCTTCATGAACCGGTGTGAGCTATTCTATAAATATAGAATGCTTGTGTGTTGTTTTAGAGATCTAGAACATACATGGAATTTCTGATTTCTATTCTTCTCTAGCATTTTACATCGAGGACTTCAAATTCTCGTTTGTAATTTTATTATCTTCTTCCACTTTAGTTTCTCTTGCATCATTCTAATTTCCGTGTGCTCAGAAGTTAGTGTAATTCTTTGTATCTCAAAACATATTTCCGGTTGATTCCCAAGCACCGTAGTAGGGAGGAAATGATGTTTTAGGAAAGAGCATCTCGCCTAGAATTTATATCAAGATCCAACAAAATCTTCTTGTTACTTTGTTCGATATATGGTGATTCCCGATGATGTAATCTACATTTGGTGTATGTTAAGCAAAGGTTTGAAATTGTCATATGTAATTTGGTTTTCTACTACAAACTTGTTACTTTATTTTATATGTTTTTTTATAAAATTAAAGTCACATTTCTAACAGAGGCTAATTAAAAAATTGATCATATCTTAGCAGATTAAAGTTTCAATTACTTTTTATTGAAACGCAGATTTGCTAGATTTGGTTACACATCACTTCCTTTAACTGTCTTTTTACTTAATAACTTTTGATTAATATTGTTATCAATATTGTTAATAAAACATTTTACATATGTTAATAAAACATTTCATTTATATTGACATGGTTTTTTTTGTTTAAGTGCGTAAATCTGGGTAATAAAACTGCCTTGCTTATAAGAAATTACCGTATCATACAATGCAATCTTCTCTTACCAAATATTATAATTTACATAGCTTATAACTCATTTGTAGTCCTCAACTAATAATAAGAACATAATGATCTCTTCATTAAAAATTTTCAAAGTATAAGTCTCATAACTGCGATTTTTAAGATAAATATATTAAAATACAATACTTAATAATTCAATTTTACCTTAATTCCAATAGCAATACATTTCATAAACTTAAATTTATCCAAACTACTACCGCCAAGCTCAACAGTATAATTTGGGGAACCGCGTGCTACGCATGCAGTTCCACAACTAGTTATTCTCAAATTTAGTATAGTAATTTGCTTGATTGAAGCTTGATGGATTTATGAATTTGCATACTTTAATAAATTGGTTCTATATATTCCTCATAAACCATTACAAATAAATGCAATAGAAGTCTAAATTTAATTAAAATTTTAATAAAGATTAATTTAGAATATTTATTAAATTTTCAATTGGGAAATTTCAAATTAACACAATTCAACGAATCATTACAAACGGTTCTTCAATTTAAAAAGTATCAACTGTTTTCAATTACACTATGAAACAAACATGAAAAATCTCGTGATCCTTCAACAACATAATCATTAGGCAGGTAAAAAAAAACTTCTTTTTTTGACTTAATCGCTTTTTATTATTGTTTCCATATTAAATTATATTAGATGATTAATGATAAATTAACTCAATAATTAATAATTTCCTTAAATATTTAACTAATATTGCAAAGTTATTTTATTAATTTATTATGAAAGAATAGATAAAAAGAGCAAGTGATTGAAGATGAGATATAAAAGAAATGAAAAGAAAACAATACACAACCATTCCACCATAAGAGTACCATTTTTTTATAGTACTCCTATCACATATGGTTTGGACATCTTTTTAGTCCGTTTTATGAACATTGCTCCATTTTGATTTTAGGCAATAAAAATATTTTTTCTTTAAATTTTATTCACATATTTAATCTATTATATTATATAGTGATTTATATTGTTTCTTCATAATGTATTTTTTTACCTTAATAATTTCACTCTTTGATTTTACCCAAAAATTTACTTGGAGGAAACAGAAAGAAGTAATAATCCCACTCTCTTATGATATCCAATGATTTCTTTTTTACTATTCCCTCTGTTCCTTTTTGATGTTTCTATTTGGGTTTTTCACCAACATTAAGAAAATGGAATCTTTGGTGGTAATGGGTATTATTTTAATAATATAGTAGGGGGAAGTAGTGATTTTATTGAAAGTATAAGAGAAAAAATAATTAAATAATAGTGTAATGTAATGATTGTATTGGAAGTATGAGAGAGAAAATAATTAAATAGTAGTGTGAAGTAGGTAAAGTGGGGTTTTAAGGGGTAAAAATAGGATGAAAACTTTCCAAAAATGGAAAGTATTCTAAAGTGGAAAAACTTATAGAACTACCCGTTTTAGTAAGGTGGAACAACAAAAAGGAACGGAGGGAGTATTAAATAATCTAAATAAAATGCAATAAATAAAAATCAAAAAATGAAAAAAAAACATTTACTCACATGTCTTCTTTGAATTGCATCAAAAAGAGAGTAGGTTAGTTTAAAAAAAATGATAATAAATAAAAAGAAAGAATAAGTTGTTTGTATTAAATTAATAGAGAACTAAGACTAAAAAAATAATAAGCCGTTATTAAAACTAAAAATAATGCAAATTAAATAGAAAAAATTGACATTAATAATCTAACATTTTGCTTATCCGCTGTGATGTGAATAATCCAACGTTTTGATTATTTTCTAATAATTCAACTTTTACCCAGCCTTTAATTCTCTGTGAATAATACAACTTTTATTTTTCATTGCTAACAGCATACACTATTATTACCTATTATTAATAATATGTTATGTTATAACAAATTTATCACAAAAATTAAATTATTAAAAAATAATCCAAACGTGAAATTATTCCTAACCAATTATGTGAATATAAGTTTACATGATAAGACTATAAGAGGACTAATGGAGTGAGTATAAGAGTACTAAAATCAAGACTGGAAATTAGGCATACTTTTCAATATCTCTTCACTTTTTCTTTCTTCTTCTCTTTCTCTCCCTTCTGCGTTACTGATTTCCTTTTCAAATCATACTCCTCAAACTTTCCGTAACGCAAAAAAAAAAAAAAGAAAAAAAAAATCCAGCATCTGAAAACCCAGTAAATTAAGACCCAACCTTAAACTTTACTATTACACTGATCAATCTTTCTTTATCTCTCTAATTAATCCATAAAACAGAGCAGAAGAATGGGAATTCGTTGCTCAAAGCTTTGTTTATGTTGTTGCTCTCATTCTCACCATAACTTCAACCAATCACATTCTATTGATCCTGGTAAACTTCTCAAACTTCATATTTTTAACACTCTTTAGCTCTCAGTTTTTCATTTTTGTAATTTTTAATTAGTAAATGATGTTATTGATGGTTTTTATTTGATGGGTATTTTTGCATTTGTGCTTTTATTGATGGGTATTTTTTTTTTTTTTTGTGTTTTGTTTGTTGGATGGGTGAGTTTAGAAAAGGGAGGGAAAGAAGAAAGTGAGTCACAACCAAGTTTTACTGAGTTCAAATTGGACGAGTTAAAAGAAGCTGCTTCTGGATTTTCACAAGAAAATATTGTTTCTGAACATGGTGAAAAAGCTCCTAATGTTGTTTACAAAGGGAAGCTTAATGATGGCCGTTGGATCGCCATCAAACGGTTTCACAGGTCTGCCTGGCCTGACACCAGGCAATTTCTGGTACTTATTAACTTTTTTTTTTTAAACAATTTTATGGTTTAGTATTTTAGTTGTAATCAATGATTGTTTTTCTAGAGTATAATCAGTTAATCAATTAATTAATGGTTATTAAATATTAATTTATTGGGTGTTTGATTTAAATGATTGAAAATGCAGGAGGAAGCAAAAACAGTGGGGATGTTAAGAAGTGAAAAATTGGCAAACTTAATTGGGTGTTGTTGTGATGGTGAAGAGAGATTGTTAGTTGCTGAGTTCATGCCTAATGAAACTCTTTCTAAACATTTGTTTCACTGTGAGTGTTCTTAATCATTACTTTCTTGTTTATGTTGGAAATGTTATGAGTTTGACTCATGGGCATAGCAAAATTAGATGATCAAAAGTAATGTAAACAAATAATGTTGGCCATTGATTGAGGATGCCCTGTGCGGTTGGACAACTTGCACGTGCCCAGATGCAACATGTTGATGATAAGAAAACATTTTTGCAATGAGAAATGGTTTAGTATATATATGGTGTTGGAGACATTCTGTTAGCATTTTGGGTTGTTTTATCAATAAATGTATTTAGTATGTCCTTTTCAGGTGTCTTAGATGTTTATAAATGATATCACTGCACAGAAATCTGTCTAAGAAAGTTTACATTGTTCTCTATAACCCAAATGCTATTTATAGTTCCCACCTGTGTGGTGTTTTAGGGTCTGATGCATGCAACCTTGCTCTTGTTGGTGATAACTAAGATGCTTGGTAACAAACATCATCTGAATTTTACTCGAATAAAAAGCGCACATTGTTACCCAAAGAGGAATGTATATTTTTGTTGTAGAAATATTCATAATTAGGGAAATAGTTTGGTAATTAAGGTTAGGTGAAGTGGATCCCGCTTCTTGGGTAAGGTCTTGAATGATTGGAAACTGTTGTGTTGATCACTTGATTGTGCTATTGTATTATGGTAAGGTTGCAAATTGTTTTGATGTAGGGGAAAATCAGCCTTTAAAATGGGCTATGAGACTAAGAGTAGCATTGTATCTAGCACAAGCTTTGGAATATTGTAGCAGTAAAGGAAGGTCATTGTACCATGATCTTAATGCCTATAGAGTTCTATTTGACCAGGTATAGTAAGGCAATCTATTATTTGGCTCTTTCCCTTATTGCCGTATTTTCTCTATATACTCTATGTTGTGACTCAGCTTTTGACAGGAAGGTAACCCCAGGCTGTCATGCTTTGGCCTCATGAAGAACAGCCGAGATGGCAAAAGCTATAGCACGAATTTGGCTTTCACTCCTCCTGAGTATATGAGGACAGGTAACCGGCTCTTTTTGTATAATTCATGTTGTTTAAAATGTTAATCGTTCTTGATAATTTAGTCGGAAATTTTGGCTCATTCTAGTCGTCTAGTTGCTAATGGACTTGTTCAATAATGGAAATCCCATGTTGACATTGAGAACCTTTGAATCTTTTGCATTGGAGCTGTTATATCTACAGATAATTGGCACTTGGTACAAGTGACACTCTCTCTGATTGGCAGGTAGAATTTCCCCTGAAAGTGTTATCTATAGTTTCGGAACCTTACTGCTAGACCTGCTCAGTGGGAAACATATACCACCAAGCCATGTAAACTTCTCTATCTCATTAGAAATATTCTTTTTTATTTCAATTTGAACCACCAACGTGTGTCATCATGTCTTAGTTCAAAACTGTCTTCACTGTAAATGTTCTAGTATATACCAAATTATTACTGTAGCTTCAATTTCGGTAAAACAGCTATTTTGCCTTCAATTTTTCTTGAATGAATTGATGAAATTTTCTTTGTGTGAGCAAGAGCCTCATAGCGTAAAAACAAGGTCGTTATAACGCATCCCATCAATATCTCAAACTTTTTTATTTTACTATGATCAAAATGTATGCTGCATTGAGCGGTATATCATCCGCGTTAACCGGGAAAATCATTTCCTGACCATTACCATAACCGTGATCGAAACCCTACAAATACACTATGGCCTAGGATATGTATTGTGACCGTCCCCATGTATGATTTATTTTTGCAGTTCTTTAGAAGTCGGTTTTGACTTTTATTCTTTCTGTTGATTTCCATAGGCACTTGATCTCATACGAGTGAAAAACTTTAGGATGCTGATTGACTCTAATCTGGAGGGCCATATCTCAGATAATGATGGAACTGAATTAGTACGATTGGCATCACGTTGCTTGCAGTATGAACCTCGTGAGAGGCCGAATGCTAAGTCTCTAGTGACAGCACTCCTTCCGCTTCAGAAAGGAACCGAGGTGTGCGTCATTTTTGCATACCAGTATTGCGACAAACTTCTTTTCCCTAGCCTACTTTTCCTGTAGGTTAAGTTCACAATATTAGCTTTGTAAAAATTGTACCGCGGAAATGACAACAATTATTTTGCATAACTTTCTAAAATAAGCTTGCGTTTTGACGCCATAATCTTATAGGTAAAAAGTTAGAGAAACAGCTGAATTCTCAAATTTTTTAGTGTTTTTTGACGATATTTTGCAGGTTGCTTCTCATGTTTTGATGGGTATATCAGATGGCACAGCAGCACAGGATTCATCGTCATTATCACCTCTTGGTGACGCTTGTTCTAGACAGGATCTTACTGCCATACATGAAATATTAGAAGATATTGGATACAAGGACGATGAGGGAATTGCAAATGAGGTAAATTCTGTTGCCTTCTGTCCCTTACTAATATCATCCTTTTTGATGGGTGTTTGGGAGAAGAGATAGGACAAATACTTGTAATAAGATATTTTTCCTGTGTGTGCACATGGAAACGCTAGTTTGTGTGTATAGCGCTTGCGCATGGGGTGAGTGGATAGCTTCTGGGTCTTGGATTTTATATTTGCTTTTCATTTCATTGATTAGCCGTGCCAGACTTCATCCCAGAGCATAGCACTCAGCCATTTAGCTTGGTCCAATAGGACCTTCAAAGGTTTTGTCACTTTGTCTTATGCTGGCTTAGTTTGTTCATTCTATCTTGCTAATCTTGCAATAAGACCACTCTAAGTCCGAGGACCTCCGATGCCCAAGTCAGGAGAGTTCCAAGTTTATTCCTAATAAAATCCTTCCCTAAGTATACAATGACTCGAGCTTGGAGAATTAATATTAGGGCTTGCTTGTGGCGTGAGGCCTAAGTAATATAAACAAACTCTGGTTTATCTTATAGAATAAATGAGCTCATCAATGTGAAAATGATTGAAGAATGTACTAAGGTTGCATTTGGGAACAAGCATTTCATTTTAAATTGTAGATTTCAATTATGAAATCACTAATGTTGAATTTGAGAATTACAAGGTTAGGGAGGTCATTCTCAAATCCTCATCTTTAACCCATGTTTATAACAATTGGGGATTTCACTCAAATCCAAATTTGAAATTTTTGTGTTTACCAAACACTAAATTTGAGTCAAATCTATATTTTCAAATGAAATATTTATTCCCAAACAAAGCATAATGTAGTTTGTTCGCAATAAATATTGTTCGAAGATCAATAAATATTTGAGTTGAGAGCATAGTGCTTTAGCTATTGAATATTGGGTGTTAGATATTGGATTTTAGATTCTTGAAAAATAGTGTGGTAATGGGGTATCTATATCTCATCATTTGATACTCTAGGATTGTCTCCAATGTCCTGTGTGTGTCATTATCTTGATTTATTAATTAGTATCTGGATCCTGAATTGATGATTCTGACCCAGACACGTACCATTATAAAGAAACTTGATCCCGCAGAGCTCATAATTGTTATAAAAAGACAGTTATGATGCTTAACAACATAACATATGATCATCTGTACGACCTTTTTTGTGAGACCTTTTTTCGGTTTGATATAAGATTTGTTCTTGAAAACGGGCATGTTTATGGATTATCATAAACAAGTCCTGAACAGATAGCGTTATTAGCATCTTAGATATTCATGGCGGAACAAGCACATGATTTTCTATTCCAAATTTCCGCAGATTGTGTTCTTGAAAACGTAGCACATCACAATGACTCATGTATCATGTGCATATGAAACTTGTTCCTGAATTGTAATGGATGAGATTGCAAATGTTTTTTCAGCTTTCCTTCCAAGTTTGGACGAATCAAATTCAAGAAACACTTAACTGCAAGAAACATGGAGACGCTGCTTTCAAATCTAAAGATTTTGCTACTGCAATCAAGTGCTACACTCAGGTAAGTTGTTTTCCATCTACAATTCATTCTTAATGAAAGTTGCGGCGCTTCGTTTGATGCTACGACATACCAACATCTCTCATTTTTAGTCACATTTACGCTGTGTCAATTTCTATCTGTAGTTTATTGATGATGGGACAATGGTATTACCAACTGTGTTTGCACGACGCTGTTTATCTTACTTGATGAGCAATATGTCGCAAGAAGCGCTAGCGGATGCCATGCAAGCTCAAGTAGTATCGCCTGAATGGCCGACTGCACTTTATCTCCAAGCGGCTGCACTTTTCAGCCTCGGAATGGACGGTGATGCCAAAGAAACTCTCAAAGATGGAGCTTCCTTAGAGGCCAAATGGAAGAAACACTAAATTTGTATAGAACTTTCATATATTCTGGCTTTCTTATATTGTATCTATTTGAAATTTCTCCCAGCTGTTAGTTTTATTTGCGTAATTAGAAACATAAATTCATACAAAAGGTTATATTGACTGTCGTGGTTTCATTTAATTTCAATATAAATGAGAGTATATCATAAATATTTGCTCCAAAAAAAATATATAAATTGTTTAATATTTTTTAAAAAATATTTATCTATGGTAAACTATTACATCAATGTAGCATTGTTCATTGCATAATTGCATACTGTTTATCAATGTTTTAAGTAACATTTATTTATTTTACTAGGATTATACCCGTGCCATGAACAGTTAGAGTTTACTTTGTTTTTTTTTTACAGATTGTTTAGGTTTGTAACGTGTAAGATCTTTGACAAAGTTTAGCAAAATCTTCAAATAGAACATTTATCACTTCTTAGATATACATGATAATTATCAATTTAGCATTAGTAGTTTTATACTAGATGTAATATAATGCATAAAGTACTTATGATGTTATCACAAGTGATACACTTGAAAAGATATTTTGATAATATATTTCCTTTTAAATTGAATGCTAGTATTAAATCTCAGAACGATATACTGAAACTTGTGAGCTCGTATGTTCTTGATAACAATTAAAGTAGGAATTGAAAATTCTTCAATCGTACCATACGATGTTGTTATAAGTATGTTTTGTTTGTATATTACATACTATGGCTATCTATGATGAGGCTATTGTTGTAAAGTTATAAGATAAAATAAAATAAGATTGCATATGTTACTACTAATGTATTATTCTTACCTCATTTCTCAAACTATTCACCTTCCCTAGTAAACTCACATTTTTTTTTTTGAGAACTCCCTAGTAAATTCACATTGCATTGGGTGTTATGAATGGTGTGACTTGAGTGCACCAAAATAATTCAAGTGTGACTCTTAGGATGGAATCCTATGAGAGTAAGTTAATGGGTGATTAATATGGTGTTTAAGTTCATGGAATAATTTCTTGAAGTTATGAGGGAATTAAAATGAGGCTTAAACATAAGAATGATGGCATGATAAATGAGGTTTAATGAGGAGTTGAAGAGGTCAAGCATTAGATTCCATTTGAGGCACTTGGAGTTTTGATCATGACTTGACCAAGCAATAAAACAGTGAACAAGCAAAAAGTCTCTGGAAAGCCACGCTCGAACGAGCACCTGAAGGCTCGAACGAGCAGTACACCAATCAGCAGGCAGTAGGTTCTGTGAAAAACCGCTCGAACGAGCAGGCCAGAGGCTCGAACGAGCGGGTAGTGCTGCACAGCTTTGGATCCGTTTTTTTTCTTCGATTTAGTTGCTTGGACTGTTTATTGTGTTGTTAATACATTATATTAAGTGTGTAATCTCATTAAATGTATAAACCTCTATATATAGAGGCCTCATATGCACATCAAAAACATCCACAAAGTACCCAATCCAAAACACTAGCCTTAATCTCTTCTCTTATTGTAATACTCTATACTTAAGAGTTCTTTGAACTCCTTTGATAATATAAGAGACACTACACCACGGGGGACGTAGCCAATTTTGGGTGAACTCCTTAAACATTTGTGTCATTTCATTATTGCATTTTTATTCTTACAAACATCGGTTTAATAGTTTGCGTAATTTGTTTCACAAGACTTCACATATTTCGATCTTGGTGGTGTTAGTGGTTGAAACTCGTCGTTCGATCGCTAATACGTCATCGTTTTCATTGGAAAAAATATGAAAGGAGGGTTTAAGAAATAGTTACCTTATGTTATCACCAATAATTACAAACACTTAAAATTGCATTGTAAGTGTGATACTTGGCACAACATCAACATGCATGTAACATGCATTGTAATAGTGACAAATGACACAAAGTGCTTTTAAATTAGTATATTGTATGGTGATGATGTTTAAGTAAATATATTTAAATACTCTTCTGTGTTAAATCTAATTAGCTGCCACATGGACTTCATGGCGTAGGGATGGCAACGGGTCGGATCTGGACCGGGTCTAGGTGGACCCGGATCCAGATCCGTTTTCGAGTGCAGGATCCAGATCCGGACCCGGATCCGCGGGTCCAGTTTTGGAAGACCCATATCCGGATCCGTGGATACTGCGGATCCAGTACCGGATCCGGGTCCAAAACGGGTCTAGCTTTTTTTGCTTTTTCTATTGTATTTTTGGATCGTATTGAGATTGTCATGAAGCTATATTCATAGATTAATGATAATAATATATTTAATTTTACAATCGATAAAAAAACATAAAATAAATATATAGACAACAAGGAAATATAAGCAAGGTCGACAATCACTGTATGCACCAAGTCAATTAGACAACAATTTATTCATTAATAAGTTAATGAATCCCAAACAAACAATTGAGTTAATGAATTGAAACAGTGCGATCCTATATTTCTCAAAAATTGAGAATTGAGTTAATGAATCCCAAACAAACAATTTATTCACAATCAAATAATGAAGGTGTAAATAACTTCAAATGATGTGTTTTGTGGATGTGGGATTCCATAAAATTAAATAAATAATCCCCATTTTCTCATCTAGGCAAATAACAAAAAAATATGTATATTCGATATATAAAAAAATAAAACGGGTCTTTTAGATCCGCGGGTCCGGATCTGGGTATTTTGCTCAGACCCGGATCCAGACCCGTGAAATATAAATGGACCCGGATCCGGACCCGGATCCGACGGGTCCATTTTTTAAGGACCCAGATCCGTGAAAACGGATCCGGGTCCACGGATCCGGGTCGGGTCCAATACCCATTGCCATCCCTATCATGGCGTGCTAGTCCAAGCTTCTTTTTTAAATAATCTATTCAAAAACCTAATTTACTATTAAAACTAATGATCTCTATGATCTCTATGATTCCCATATTTTCTCTACATTAAATTACCTAAATAGCCCTTGCATTATTTTTTAAAATACTCCTCGATAAATCTTTTTGCCCAAATTTACTGCCAACACTTCTAGCTTGCCCTAATACTTATATTTGCTCAAATATTCTTTGATAACCTGTTGGTCATTTAATCAATCTACCAATATTCCTTATCATTAAAACATTGCAATTGTAGAATTCAAAATTTCATCTCAACAAGATTATATGCACTTCTTGGCATATCAACAGTAGTTCTCGATATAACCTCATCTTCAGGCATTCAAAAAACTTTAGCACTTCTAAATTTATTACCACATTTTTATTTTTAACTACCCCAATTTATGAGGCTTTTTTCATTTAAAACTCATTTGTATAAGAAGTTAATAATTAAAATTGTAAAGAATACTCCGGTATATTGTCAATAATAGGTTGTTATTAGACGAGTTTCCAAGAGGAACAGACTATTAAAAGTCAGATGTCTGATCCATATCGAGTAATATTGCTCAAACAAGAAAATATCTCAATCTAAATGATTATTCATCTTATAAAAACCAAATAATTTTATATGCTTTTATGTTTGCTATTTAATAGTGCGCTAAATCTTTATTGAGACTGTCTCATCATGAGATGACTTTGATTGGATCAACCAAAACTATTTTAAAAAACTGCTTCTTGTACAAGAGCAAATTCAAATTTCATTTTTTTTATGCTTTTCATTAATGAGATGTTTGTATGGGTTCATCTCATAGTGAGACGGTCTCATACAAGATCTACTACAAAAAGTCTTGTATGAGACCGTCTCACTATGTGACAGGCCCATACACGTAAGCCATTAGTGAAAAAACATTAAAAAAAACAATGAAATATGAATTCCTCTCACTAAAGAATTAGTGTATATACAATTATCGATGTTAAGATTACAATAGGTAAGATTAGCCTATATATAGACAGACCCCTTCAATACAAGACTTAGTTACAATTATAACTAACTCCTTAGAACTTTGCTAATAACTTATTGAATCTAATTAGACTAACAACCTTCCGACTACACAACTAACTTTAAGCACGTGCTCGTCATGACATCTGCAAACATGAGAATAGAATACTCTAACGTAGTTGATGTTGTGTGAACTAGAAGCTTGTACTTGCTTGCAATTATAGCTGTAAACAAGATTGCACACCACATCTACACTGAGCTTCAGTTGAACATATTGGATAGAATACCTTATCTGCTCTAAGCCTGAGCTGCATCTATCTATTCTTATCATCGCCCCTCAAACTGAAATAGGGACTTACCACTCCTAGTTTGCTAAGAAGATTATTGAGCTATGTGGAAGGTATAATTTTGGTTAACACATCAGTCAGTTGGTGTGTTGGTAAATAAGAGAGTTGAATTGATCCTTCCAACACTTTTATCTCTTGTGAAGTGGCAGTCCAGTTCGATATGCTTAGTTTCGTTATAAAAACAGGATTCTTTACTATGTATATAGCAGACTGGTTATCAGAATGAAGTGTGATGGGTCTAAGGTTTATGAGACTGAGTTCCTTAAGTAACCAAATAATCCAAGTTAAATATGTAGCGGTAAAGGCCAGTGTCCTAAATTTTGCTTCAAAAATTAATCTGGATACACTCCATTGCTTCTTAGATTTCCATGATATAGGTGATTATCCAAGCATGATTAGATATCCAATTGGCCTTCTGGAATCAATACATGACCTCCGATCATTATCTAAAAAGGCTTGGATGGTAATTTTGTTTGAAGCTTTGAGGAAAATACTTTATCCACATCTGTGATTGTCATAGAATAGAGTGTGCTGAAGAGCTGCAAGTGAGAGTCTTTGGGCTTTTGTATAAATTAACTCAAAGTTTGTATGTCATATACTAGGTCAGGCCTGATATTTGTCAAAAAAATAAGCTTACCTACCATGCTTCTTTATGGTGTTGGATCTTCTAAGAGTTCTCCATCTAAGGCAGAAAGTTTAATGTGAATAGGAAGAGGAGTTAAAGCTCTTCTGTTAATGGTTTGATGATATTCTTTTAAGAGATCCTTTGTAAATTTGTGTTGAGAAAACACAATGCCATCTTGTAGGTAGTTTACTTCTATCCCACGGAAGAAATGTAATTTATCTAAGTCTTTGATACTAAACACATTATTAAGATGTGTTTTCATCTCATTGATTTCTTGAGCATTATTACCTGTTAAGATTGTATCATCTACATAAATGGCTAGAAAGGTATGTTATTTGCCCCCTTTTTTTGTAAAGAGTGAGTAATTATTCTTGGATTCATGATATCCTAGATTAAACAATTTTTGAACAAGTTTTGCAAATCACTGTCTTAAGGCTTGTTTCAAGGCATACAAAGACTTTTTGAGTTTGCAAACTTTGTTTTTAGTGGTTGAATATCATTGTGGTAGTTTCAGGTATACTTCTTCCTTCAATCCCCCATGCAAGAATACATTGCTTACATCTAGTTGGTGTAAAGTTCAATGTTTATGTGTTGTTGTGGCTATGAGACATCTAATTGTTGACATTTTTACTATTGGTGAAAGCAATTGCCGATAGTTTGTAATGCTCCATCACCAGGGTAGTCAATTTGTTCCTTGAAGGGAAGTGCCCTAGCGTGTTGGGCAGCTATATAGCCAGTGCTCCTATAACTCCCTTGGTTAAGCCAAGAGGTGGTATTCACCACTTTCGGGGCCAGGGTTTAGGGATTGACAATGGAGCTTAGCCACCTTCCCGGTGAATATGGGTGGCCTTGGTATCTACTCGGCAAGTGATTTTATTTATTATGCCTTCCTTGCTTCTCGTCTACAAACCAGCTCACTCCAAGCTAAGATCCCGGCTAGCAGTGATATCTCTTCGCTAGGCCCCGCTTTTGATGGGACTCTTGATGCTTTCCGTGTTGTATGTGGGTCCAATGCTTTTTCTCTCAATGATGGATCCGCTGCCCCCCATATAATGAACAAATTGGCTGGGGCTTATTTCAGAGTTGTTGAGAATAGCCTTGCGTCTACCTACATGCTCACCCCAAGACAAGTTGCCATCCTTAGTTCCACTCAGCAACCGCATGCATATGATTTTCTGCTTACCATTCTCATTGATTGTTTGGGCCAAAAGATGAATCCTCGTCAATTACGATATGTTCTATGTTACCGGCTCACCATCCCTTTGTTCACCGAAGATAGCCTATGTCCGAGCTCAAAACCGCTTAGATGGATGCATGGGGAGATCACATAATACATTGCTCTAGTGAGGTTGGCGTGAAGTTTCAACATAATTTGGTTCGAGACATGCTCTCGTGGACATCTGCTGCAAAGCCGGGGTTCCCGTACGCAAGGAGGCACTCTTATGGTTTTTGTTGGAGGCGGGGAAAGATCTTAGGCTAGCGGATCTCCTTCTTTTTAACTGGCTTCATGGTAAAGATACGTGTGTGGATGTTACTGGGGGATCTCCTATTGCCGGCACAGGGGTCTCATCATAGGCTCCTGGTGCTTCTTTAGTCAGTGTCGCAGAAAGAAAGAGGAAGAAATACATGATAAAGTGTGTGGAGAATGATTACAAATTCATCCCTTTTGCTTTCTCCATTTTTGGTGAGCTGAGTGAAGATGCGCTTAACTTGTTATCCAGGATTTAATCATTTTCTTTGAGTAACCCAAGTTGCACCAAATCTAAGCAATACATCATCCATAGACTAGCTTTTTGTATACAAAAGGGTGTGGGTGCCCAGCTCCCCACCAACTTCTTATAAAGTTTTCTCTTTATGAAATGAATTACCCTTTATAATAGGAAAAATCACCCAGAATAATATGACCTTTCACTGATTTTCCAAGAATAATACGAACTTTCAATTAACTACCAATAATACGAACTTTGACATGCATTTTCCGCTGGCATACTTGACCTATTTATAACCGGTAGTACAGGTCTTTTTTTGACCGTTGCTCAGCAGATTTCAACCGGTAATACGAACTTTCAATTAATTTCCAATAATACGAGATGAAACCTGCTGAGCAACGGTCAAAAAAAGAACTGTACTACTGGTTATTAACAGCTCATGATGTCAAAGTTTGTACTATTGGTGGTTAATTGAAAGTTCGTATTATTCTTGGGAAATCAGTGAAAGGTCGTATTATTCTGGGTAATTTTTCCTTTATAATAAACAACAACAACAACAACAACAACAACAACAACAACAACAACAACAACAACAACAACAATAATAATAATAATAATTATAATAATAATAATAGTAATAATAATAATAATAATAATAATAATAATAATAATAATAATAATAATGAAAAATTATGATTTTGTTTAAGATGTTTCGGTCTAAAGATGGATTGAAATCTACTTGGAGCATTGAGTGTGCTAGTGCAACTGTTTGGAACTGGATGGATGCGTGTCTAAATGGGGCTTTGCCCATCTGAATGTTGTTGCTTTCACACAGCAAGTTGGGCTGCAGTATGCGTATAGGCTGCTCCTGATCTGTACTGGGTTTTGAGTGTTGCAAGGTCTGCACAGCTTGGATTTGTAAGGTTTTTGGGTATGGTATGTGATTCGTATTGATGGCTGCCTCGAACATGCTACTTCTGGACCATGGCAAAGGTGGAATTGATCCAAGATGTGATTCTGAACAGTGAAAAACAAACCCTTGTTTTTGCACAGTTATAATATTGTAAAGAATGTCAATTGTATTGGTGTAGTGGTCTAACATTATTGTATAGCTAGGAGATACTATCTTCTTTTTGGAGACGTCTTTCCAAACCTCGCGGATGACAAGGGGCATGTCCCTTGAAGCTTCGTTTGGCTTGACCTCTCAGTCTGTTGAACCCGTTGTAAGCTTCGGCTATTTTTCTTGCATTTTATAAGATTTATTTTGCCAAAAAAAAATAATGAAAAATTATAAGAAACTACCTAATCTATAAACTTTTTTTCAAAAAAACTATCTTATATAAAAAATTTTGCAAAAAACTACCTTATATAATACAATTTTTTGCAAAACACTACATTTTACTGATTTTTATCAGTTGACTGTTAAAATTAACGTTAACCTGCACAGAATTGTATTATATTAGGTAGTGTTTTGCAAAGAATTGTATTATATAAGGTAGTGTTTTGCAAAGAATTGTATTTTATAGGGTACTTTTTTGTGCAGGTCAATGTTAATGTTAAAAATCAATTGACGAAAATCAGTAGAACGTAGTGTTTTGCAAAGAATATAAGGTAGTTTTTTGCAAAGTTTTTTATATAAGGTAGTTTTTTTAAAAAAAATGTGTACAGATTAGGTACTTTCATATACTTTTACCTAATATTAATAATAATAAGGAACCGCATGCATAGGATTTTCCGCTAACATCCCCATTGATGGCTTGGGACAAAGAATGAACTCTCGTCAATTTCGATTTATGCTATGCTATAGGCTCACCATCCCCTTGTTCGCAAAAGATAGCTTATGTCCGAGTTGCAACACCGCCAAGATGGATATATGGGGGGATCATGCAGTTCATTGCTCTAGTGAGGTTAGAGTAAAGTTTCGACACAATCTAGTTCGGGACATGCTCGTGGATATCTATTGCAAAATTGGGGTTTCTGTTCGCAAGGAGGCACCTTTAGGGTTTTTGTCGGAAGCAGGAAACGACCTTAGGCCAATGGATCATCATCATCATCCTACCCAGTGTATCCCGTCCGCAAGGAGGCACCTTTAGGGTCTGGGGAGGGAAGGACGAAGGCGGCAACTCATACCCATACAGGAGAGCGCGACCAAAAGTAGTCCCCTGGCTCGAGGAAGATGAAGATATGATCCTGCTACGTGAGAGATAAATACAACGCATAAAAGAATCCAATAAATAAGTAAAACAAAAGATTTTAAAACCAAAAAAACTAATAATAATACAAGAAATGTGGGCAAAACAAAAAAGCAAGAAAACCAAAAGAAACTCTAAGACGAAAAACCGAAGTCTAGAGCTTGGATAAGACGCCTCCAACTACCCTTATCCCTAGTCTGGTCCTCGGAGAGGTTTAACTCATGCAAATCAACTTTTATATGCTCTTCCCAAGCTTTCTTAGGTCTTCCTCGGCTCCTTTTACCCTCTACTATAATGGTTTCGACTCTCCTCACAGGGGCGTCGAAAGTCTTTCTCTTCACATGTTCAAACCACCTCAATCTAGTTTCGCGCATTTTACCTGCGGTTCGTCTTCTGTTTAACTGGTTTCATGGCAAAGATGCTTGTGTGGATGTGACCGAAAACTTGCCTTTTGCTGGTACAGGGGTCTCTTCATGGGTTCCTGATGCTTCTTTAGCTAATGCCGCGGAAACAAAGAGGAAGAAATACACAGCAAAGTGTGAAGAGAATGGCTATAAATTCCTTCCTTTTGCTTTCTCTACTTTCGGAGAATTAGGTGAAGACGCGCCTGACATGCTATCAAGGATTTCATCATTTACTTCAAGTACCTCCACTTGTACCAAATCTAAGTCATATATCTTTCATAGGCTAGCTTTTTGTGTTTAAAAGGGTATGCGTGTCCAACTTGTTGCTCAGCTCCGTATAAACTTCTTCTAATGTTTTTGTTGTCTTTATGAAATGAAAGCTTCTAATAATAATAATAATAATAATAATAATAATAATTATTATTATTATTATTATTATTATTATTATTATGATTATTATTATTATTATTATTATTATTATTATTATTATTATTATTATTATTATTATTATTATTATTATTATAATAATAATAATAGTATTGACAGGGTTCTGGGGAATAATCAGTGGGAAGAAGCCTACCCAGACGTCGAATTTCACCGTGAAGGGGATTTTGACCACACCCCAATGATTGCCTACTTCCTCAATCCCATCAATGCGAAGAAGTCGTTCAAGTTTTACAACCACTGGGGCAAAGATCCAGAGTTCACGGATATTGTCAAGAGAGTCTAGTCAACAAGGATACTACTTGAATTTCCAGATACCGAAAAAAATGCAGATTCTGAAGCAGAAATTGAAAGCAAAAATCTCCAAAAATCATATGGAGGATAAGCTGAGGAATGCAGAACATCAACTAAGTATAAGGAAAAATCAGATGCATTCTAATCCGTTGAATCCCTTGTATGCAAAGATGGAACAAGAAGCAGCTGAGATCTTTCGGAAGGCAAAAAATGGACTACGCCTCCTACATCAGTCAAAAAGAAAAACTAAATTGGTTGAAGTAGGGAGACAAGAATACAAATCTCTTCCACAGGAGCATCAAAAACAGAAGGAAAAGGAACAGCATCCGAGCTCTTACTATTGAGGGTAACACCATCACAAATCAAGGAAAAATCCAGGATAAGCTTCTCCAACACTTCAAAGGGATTATGTGTGAGAAAATGGAGAATAGACAGAAAATCAACATGGGTATCATCAGAGAAGGCCCTGTTCTAAACGACCATCACAGAATCGCCCTTAACTTGCAGTTCTCACCTGATGAGATAAAGAATGCAATGTGGAATATTCCTGAGGACAAAGCTCCGGGTCTTGATGGCTACAACAATGGGTTCTACAAAGCCGCTTGGGATGTGGTAGGAGATGATATTGTGCTAGATGTGTAGAACGTCTTTAATACAGGGGTCCTCCTCAATAGAGCTGTTCATGGGTGGGCTTGGGCGGGTAGCGGACCGGGTAACAACTAAAAATTCTACCCGCGGGCTCAAATAATCAAAAGCCCGCCCGCATTCGCGGGCATATTTTTTTGTCGCTACCCGCCCATTTTTAAAGCGGGCGGGACCCGCGGGTATTTTTATCTAAAAATTTAAAACATAAATCATATTATAAAGTTAAGTTTTTATAAGAAGAAAAATATAATACATTATCTAAAATACTTTAAATATATATAAAGTCTCAAAATAGTCAAATTACATGAATATTGAATATAAACGGTGGAGTCGGCTATTTGTTCGAACTTTGATAGTCGATTGTTGAGTGCTTTGAGGGTTAAAAATATTAAAGTCTAAAAGAAATAAACCTTAATGCTAGTAGAAAAGTAATAAACTAAAGTTTGGTATGGGTCATGTAATAATAGTATAGTTTAATATTTAATAAAATTAATAATTTAATAAATAATATATTAAACTAAGCGGGCGGGCGGGTATACCCGCGAGTAAATTTTTGGTGTCGCTATTAAATTTTTTTGAAAAAAGTTGTCCATGCCCGCCCGTTTTTCGAGCCGGATTGGGCGGGCCTAGCGGGTAGCCCACCCATGAACAGCTCTACTCCTCAACACATGGAACGTGACAGCAATCACTCTCATTCCTAAGAGTGCTTGTCCGAATGAACCTGGAGACTTCAGACCTATATCCTGTTGTCATGTCATTTACAAATGCATCTCTAAATTGATCTGTAATAGATTTAACTGATTCTTAATGATATTATTGATAGCTCCCAAGGAGCATTTGTTGCAGATCGTAGCATTCTTCACAACATCCTCCTATGCCAAGACATAGTGATGTTTATGAATGGAAGAACTGCCCTGCCAGCTGCTTACTCAAGATTGATCTGCGCAAAGCATATGACATGATGGAGTGGGGTTTTATCAAAGATATGATGATAGCTCTCCACTTTCCAGAAAAGTTTGTCAGAATAATCTATACTTGCATCTCTACCGTCAAGTATGCTATTATGCTGAATGGCCAACCCTCAGAGATAAAGTCAGCAAGAGGCGTACAACAAGGAGACCTAATGTCTCCCCTTCTCTTTGTTATTGGGATGGAATACCTATCTATAATCTTAAAAGCATCTTGCAGATCAAGCAGATTCAGTTTTCACCCAAGATGAAAGAAATTGGGCCTCAACCACCTTATTTTCGCAGACCATCTGATGTTGATGAGTAAAGGGGACCTCCCCTCAATCCAAGTCCTGGTGGAGAGCATCAAGATGTTCACTAAGGTCTCAGGCCTTCATGCAAATTGCAACAAATCTGCAATGTTTCTAGTTGGGCTGAGTGATGATCAAAAAAGTGAAATGGCTAGTGTTCTTCAATTCCCTCTTAGTACTCTCCCCGTCAAGTATCTTGGCATGCCTCTATCTTCAAAGCGCATCTCAGCAGCTGATTGTGATATCCTCATTGATAAGATGACGGATAAAATCCGATCTTGGCACGCAAAATACCTAACATATGCAGCTAGACTTCAATTGGTAAATGCGGTGCTTATGAGTATTTATAGTTACTGGTGCCAAATGTTCATTCTCCCCAAGAAAGTGATAAAGGAAATAAACTCGGTTTGTCGCGCCTATCTCTGGAATGATGATGCCAAAAATACATCCCCCGGTAACGTAGGTTCGCCTCCGTCTAGGAATCCCGAACCTCGACACGTGGAACATGGCTGCAGTTGGGAAAATTGCTTGGCACATCAGCTTTAAGCAAGATTTGCTTTGGGTAAAGTGGATTCATGAAGTGTATATGAAAGGTGGTAGGTGGAAATTGTTCAACCCTCAAATTACGTCCAACTGGGTGTTTAAGGAGATCTGCAAGGTAAAAGATAAATTGTTGGTTAAAATGGGGTGTATTGGCTGTCTCGATGTCATGTTTGTTAATGTGGAGGCTGTAGTTGATAAAAAACAAACTTCACGACTGTTTATTTGAAATTGAGAAAAACTTAGAGGCTGTAGTTGGTAAATGATTAAGAATTAAATTAGTTCACTAAACTACGTGAAAAAACAAATGAAACGGAGGAAGTAAATTCCAACGGTGAAATCTCAATCCAAATCCCACGCTTTTATCCCCAAATTCCCATTCCCGTCTACCAATCGCCCCCTAATTTCAAGCCACTAAATCAAGGACCGAGAGAACTTTTCTCGTCAATTGTGAGTCGATTAATATAATTGTTTTTTTTTTTTCAATACAGTTCCCTACTGGTTAGCATTTAGCAAGAATATCAGCAATAAGAACTCAGAAATATAACAAAAGATAGAACCATTACTGCAAATCCCCAAGAAATCACAATTGTTGAGGGGTGTATCAATACAGCTTTACCCAAATCAAGTTTCCTACAACAGGAAGTTGAGTTTACACTTACAAACCATTGCTAAGCAAAGTTCTAACATTTTTAAATTGATAATCTTTTGGTTCTTGAGCAAAACCTAATATCATTCGTACTGCTGATCTTCATCTTCTTCATATTCGTCTTCTTCGTCAGCTGTTGCATCTTGATACTGCTGATACTCTGCAACCAAATCATTCATGTTGCTCTCGGCCTCTGTGAACTCCATCTCGTCCATTCCTTCCCCAGTGTACCAATGCAAGAAAGCCTTCCTCCTAAACATGGCAGTAAACTGCTCACTTACTCTCCTAAACATCTCTTGAATGGACGTCGAGTTACCGATAAAGGTGGAAGACATCTTCAGACCAACTGGAGGGATATCACAAACTGTGGATTTCACATTGTTGGGAATCCACTCAACAAAGTAAGAGGAGTTCTTATTCTGCACATTAAGCATCTGCTCATCGACTTCCTTTGTGCTCATCTTTCCTCTATAGATTGCAGAGGCTGTCAAGTAACGGCCATGTCGAGGGTCAGCTGCACACATCATGTTCTTGGCATCCCACATTTGCTGAGTTAGCTCAGGGACTGTCAAGGAGCGGTATTGCTGAGAGCCATGAGAGGTTAGAGGAGCAAAACCGACCATGAAGAAATGAAGCCGAGGGAAGGGGATGAGATTGACTGCCAATTTTCTAAGGTCAGAGTTCAGTTGACCTGGGAACCTAAGACAGCAAGTTACTCCGGACATGGTAGCTGATATCAAATGGTTCAAATCGCCAACTGCAGTATCCAACAAACTTTAGATAAGAATTCATATTGTTAACGATTGGTGTCAAATACAAACAATTGAATCAAGACCTAAAGCTTAAAATGCTACCAAACTCTCAAGTGAAAATATTGAAATTGGATAAGAGAACATTTGGTGAAAGTTTATGTGATTACATCAATAGACATTGAATGCAATCAGTCATCAATCCCAAAATCAGAAAACCACAATTTCTAAACATGGAACACTGTAACAGCTGAAAGATTAGAGTTTTAAAAAGTCTAAACACAGAATTTAAAACAGCAGTAAACCAAAATGTAGCCCAAAAACAACTATTTTACACTATAAGATTTCACATAAACAGAAGAATTGAAAACATATCTAAAACAGCTGTGGAATTAGAATGCAAAGACTTTAACACCATATTCGGAAACTTACAGCTTGGAGTAGTAAGCTTCAAAGTTCTGAAGCAAATATCATACAAAGCTTCATTATCAAGAACCATACATTCATCAGCATTTTCAACAAGTTGATGCACAGACAATGTGGCATTGTAAGGCTCAACCACAGTATCTGAAACCTTCGGTGAAGGGAAAACCGAAAATGTCATCATCATTCGATCTGGGTACTCCTCTCGTATCTTTGAAATCAGCAAAGTTCCCATTCCAGATCCTGTTCCTCCTCCCAATGAATGACAAACTTGAAACCCTGTAAAACAACATTCACCAAAAACAAATCAACACCCAGCACAAAAATTGCTTCTTCCATACTACTAATTTTAATCCGACCATTCTATTTTGCAGGTCAGGCTTAACCTCTACAGAAAACTACTAAAGTAAGAAATTGGACATAATTTTTTTTTTTTTTTGAATACAAGAAATTGGACATAATTAAAAATAAGAAAAGATAATGATTTGAAAAATGCAAATTAACATTTGAGACAAATCAAATACTCCTAAGATCAAAAACTTTATAAATCACGCAAATATGTTGGCTGAATTTAAACAGAAATGGTACAATAAAAATAACGAATTTTAGAAACTAAAATATCTAAAATATACGTAGAAGCATTTCGTCAAATACCTTGCATACAATCACAATTCTCAGCTTCTTTTCGAACAACATCTAGAACCGAATCAATCAACTCAGCACCTTCAGTATAATGACCTTTAGCCCAATTATTTCCTGCCCCGGATTGTCCAAAAACAAAGTTATCCGGGCGAAAAATCTGGCCATAAGGGCCGGCCCGAATACTGTCCATGGTACCCGGTTCAAGATCCATAAGAACAGCTCGAGGAACAAATCTACCACTTCCAGCTTCATTATAGTAAACATTAATCCTTTCTAACTGAAGATCTGTATCACCTTGGTATTTTCCAGTGACATCAACACCATGTTCAGCACAAACAACTTCCCAGAATTTAGCCCCAATTTGGTTCCCACATTGACCCCCTTGAATATGAAGGATTTCACGCATTATGAATTATTTAAGTTGATTTGGAAAACGGAAAGAGAGATAAAGGGTTTGAGAGAAAGGGAAGAAATTAGGGATTTGAAAGTGGGGAAAAGTAAAGGAGGACGAGGAAAGTTATATAGGGAAGAGAGAGAGATAGAGAGAAACGGCTAGTTTAAATTGGGGGATACTACAGATTTTAGGGTTTTTTAAATTTGAATTTCAAGGGTAGAAACCACTCTGTCAAAATTTTAGGTTTCGAGCAACGGTGAGGATCGATTTGAGTGAAAGTTTATCTAAAAATTGAAAAAAAACAGCTGGCCAACGGTAGGGTAAAATACCGCCTCGGTAGGTCCGCTTCATTATCATAAATCTTTTTTCTCTCTTTCTTAAAATAAATAAATTTTATTTAAAATAATATTTTTTTTGTTTTTTAATGTTCTTCTTATTTAAAATATTTCATGTTATTGAGAGAAAAATTTAAATAAAGTTTTTTAAAGATATATGAAACATAATATATATATTTATATGATATATCGTTAGTTTCATCTTAATTTATAATTTGTTATCATATATTTTTATATTTTGTTATGATATGTAATAAAAAATGGGGAAAATTATAAGAAACTACCTATTATATACACACTTTTAGAAAAAAAAAAAACTATCTATTATAATTTTTTTTTGCAAAAAATTATCTTATATGACCCAAATGTTTGCAAAACACTACCAGCTGACGGATTCCGTTAGTTGACTGTTAACTTTTTTGTTTGACCCATCAGGTGCTTTGCACGTGATGTTACTAATTGCTATTAAGTGTCTATTTAGCTGCTCATTACAACTTATTCCCTCCATTCTCAAATCACATCACTGTTTATGGAGTAAACTCCTCTTGCAACGATTCATTGAAGGTGAAGACTCTACATTTACTCCTCTAATCTTACCGGTAAGTGAAATTCTTCTCCATTAATTGTAGTAAACCAACAACCTCTAATTTCTTCTCCCCTTTGTTGCATGTAATTTCTTTCTATAATTTGCTTCTCAAATTATCATTGTTCTCCAAAATATCTGTTTTTATCACTCTAATCACACAACCCAGTACTCTTTAGTATAATTTGATTACTTAAATGTTATTCCTCCTCAACATTGGGCAAGACATGCATTCCCCAATAAGAGAAAATTCGATATGTTATTGAACAACTGTTGTGAATCATTTAACAATATTCTATGGGAAGCAAGGGGTAAACCAATAATCTCACTAATGGAGTGGATTAGGAGGTATGTAATACAAAGGAGTGCTGCAAAGAGGTAAGGGCTAAGTAAGTTTCAAGGGTTGGTTATGCCTTCTGTTGTCAAAATCATTAAACAAAATAAATAGTATGTTCCATGTGTTAGTGTTATTGCAGTGAATGTTTTTGAATTTGAGGTTGATGATGGAGAGGAATCTTATGTTGTCAACTTAACTAATCAGAGTGGTGAATTGTGATTGTGGATGGTGGAACCTAATTGGCATCCCTTGTAAGCATGTCATGGAATGTATTGTCTTTAGAAAATTAGATCCAGTGCAATTCGTCCATGAAGCTTACCATGTGAAGACTTATGCCATGGCTTATGGACCTAGATTCCATGGCATGCCAGGACATAAAATGTGGCCTTCCTCTACTTTGCCTCAACCTTTACCATCTCCTTTTAGGAAGATGCCTTGTAGGCCAAACAAGAGGAAGAGGAAACTAGAGGCAAATGAGGCAAGGGTAGGGAAAAAGCAGTTGTTGTAAAAGAGTTCAAGCATAGAAAGTGTGGAAATTGTGGAACACTTGGGCACAATAAACAAAATGCAAGAACCCTTTAAAGCCCCTTTCAATTCGAAGAAGTCAAACGGAGGAAGGCCAAAGAAGGGATTTGTTTTATCTTCATCAGCTATACCTACAATTGCACCAACTACACCTTTCCTACACCAACTACTACAACTCCAACAACTTTAACAGTTTATTGGCCACTGAGCCCATGTTCAGTCACACCATCAAAAAGGAGGAATAACAAGTCTTGTGCAGCAGGGACCAAGAAGCGTGGAGCTAAAGCAGTTCCACCAAGGATCATCATGAACCAAAACTTAGCAAGTGGATTACACAATGTAGTGGATCAAAGAAGTCAACTTTAAGTTCAAAAATTCTATGATTATGTAGTAAAAAAAACTTTATTGTTCTGAAAAACTATGTTTATGTTGTGGGATTAGTATTAAGTAGTTGCTTCCCGGATCTTTTCAGTATTCTCCAGACTTTTATGCAATATATATTACTATTCATGTGCTTCAATTGTCTCTATTAAATATGCTTAGCATATGAAAAAGAGGTAAAAATATAACAAAAAATTGTAGGGCAGAACAGGGGAAGAACAACAAATTGGAGGGAAAAATAGAAGAAATAAATAGGGGAAGGGTCATTTAATAACATCACGTACAAAGCACATGATGGGTCAAACAAAAAGTTAACGGTCATCTAACAGAATCCGTCAGCTTGTAGTGTTTTGCAAACGTTTGAGTCATATAAGGTAGTTTTTTGGAAGAAAAAAAATTAGAATAGGTAGATTTTTTGCAAAAGTGGGTATAATATGGGCAATATAATTTCTTATAATTTTCCCTAAATAATATTGAGCTTTGAAAATTATGAAAAAAGTAAATAAAAAGAACAATAAATAACGGAGGTTGGAGTAGAAAATTTTATTAGGATAATTTGCATTTGCTTAAGATAGTCATTTTTTTTAAATGAAACTGCAATTGATATTAGATCAAGCGAGGCCAAGGATACAAGACTATGAAGGAAAATGGGCCATAAAGACTATCTCACCCATCCTACCAGAGTTCCACCGAGCCACCAAATGAGTAACAATGTCACAATTTCTACGAACTATGTTACATTTAATACCAAGGAAAGAGATTTTCAAAGCTTCAATGTAATCAAACAAGAGGAAAATAGGCGAGAACCCAGCTACATGATGACGAATATCATTGATGACTGAAGAACAATTAATCCTCTACCTAAATAATGTGAGAGTACCCTAACTTGAGAGAAATCTCCATCCTGTTGGCAGCCGCATGGAGTTCACTCCACTCAGCAGACCAGTTCGCATGCACACGTCTAACACCTGCCATGAGTAAATGACCTCTTGCATTCCTGGTGTAACACCCCTAAAATTCTGACCCCTTAAACGAAACTAAAATCGTTAAGGACGAAAGAAAATTCGGGTGTAAAATAAAAAGAAAAGGAAAAAGAATAAGAATTTCGATAATCGTTAAAGGTAAACTTTAAAGAGGTGAGTGGGAATTTCGGCAGCATCCACCCTAAAACTGTGAGCCTTTGTAGAAAAACAATAGTTATTCAAAATCTAATAAAGTAAAGGCATCAACAGCCTATCAAAACTATATCACGGCAAAGTAGTAAAACTAGCATCAATTCTACTCATACTTTAACCCTAATTCATAAATATTCTTAATTTCACAAATCAAGTTCTTACATCACCATAATAAGATTCAATAAAAGTTTATAAACAATCAACCCAAACTCATAAACATGGCATATTCTAATTAAAACAAGAAACTAATCAATTAGGAAAAGTAAAAGATTGTTTACAAAGGGTTAAACAGGAAATGGACCTAGAGATAGATGGTTCTTGTGGTGGTGGTGGTGACCCACCGTGCGTGGTGGTGGAGGAAAGCCACCTAGGGCGTGCTCTTGCGGGCTCCTGCGTGCGGCACAACAGCAGGGCTACTGGTGAGATGCGTTCGGCGTCACAGGGAGAAGAGGGGAAGGCCGGTGGATGGCGGTGGAGTGCGTGGTGGTTGGTTACTGGCGGCGCACTAGGGAGAGGGAGAAGAGAGAGTAGGGAAGGAGGAGGGAAAGAGAGGAGATGAGGCAAGGAGTGTTCTAGTCTTTTTTTTTAAAATGAAACCCTAACTCATTCCTTTTATATTATTTATCTATTTATTTATTTATTTATTTAGATTCATCTTCTTGCGAGACCCAATTAAGAAATTCATCTTCGTGTGCTCATACATTTTAATAAAATAATAATTTTAATTCAAACCTCATTATTTAGGATTCGCGAATCTAAATATGTCAATATTTAAATTCGTATGTGATTGAAATTTATTAAGGCTAACTCAAAATAATTTAATATATTTATAAAATATCCAAAAGTGATTATAATAATTATAATTAATGACGTCATTATAATGATGGGAACCAGGTTCCCTATCATTGAGCACATTAGCGTCGAAGGTTCTCTTTCTCTGGTCTTCATTCGGGGGGAACCAACTAGTAGGAGTAGAAGTTGCAATGGGAGTTGGGCGCTTGATAACCCGATCAGCTTACTCATTATAGTCACAAATCAACTTTGTAATATTAGCAATAATTGCGAATATTGGGACAACAGCCATTAAAAACCCTTTGATTTTAAGCCATCCATACCACCCATAAAGTAGAAGCTGTAAATGAAATGATGCTACTAGAACTAGGAGTGTTCACCGGTCCAAACCCGGACCGGACCGGAACCGGTTGGACCGGAAGACCGGAATCCCAAAAAATCTAGGACCGGAGACCGGACCGGTTCCATTCGGTCCGGTCCCGGTCTAACCCGGAATTTTTCCGGTCCGGTCCGGGTTTGGACCGGTTAGACCGGAAATATTTTTTGAGACAAAAAATAAATTGAAAAATAGAATATTTTAAAATAATGTAGTAAATTAATTATTATTAAATTAACATATTTAAATTAAAAAATTATTTTGTGTTGAAAAATAAATATTTTAAGTCCTTTAAAATAAATATATACATAATAATTGTAAATATTACTCCTCTTCAAATGATTTTTATGCCATCCGGTCTCATCCGGTCCAACCCGGAATTTTCCCAGTCTAGACCGGACCGGACCGGAAACCCGAAATTGGAAAATAGTATGAACCGGAGACCGGACCGGATGCACCCGGTCCGGTCCAGTTCCGGTCCGGTCTTATTTTGCACACCCCTAACTAGAACCGTGGTCCACAATCCAAAGGAAGAAATCTTTGAAAGAAGCCTTGGACGCATTCAAAGCCAGATTACTCCCAGGATGGTGAAGAATATCATGAACACAACTACATTCCACAAGGGCATGGCAAATAGATTTCGAGGTAGTATCACAATTCATAGCCACCACACATAGGGGAAGGAGCAATATGACGATGGTATCGATCTTCATTGACCGCTAAGCTACCATTACAAGCATGCCACAAAAAGTGCATTTCTCGCCTTGGGGGGGAAGGGGGCACTCCACTGAGCAGATCTTATCCCAGATGTGAGTATATGGGTTAGACGTTTCATTCGAAACAATCGTATTCGCTCCGAAAGTGCCCAACCTGTAACGGCTCGGCTTAAGGGACCCGGATAATCATATGAAAATATAACTCTGGTTCACTCATTGGACACTAGAAGAACATCTTATCTAGGATCGTCAACATTCCATCGATAAAGGAATATAAATAAGCGGAAAATAAAACATGCGATGGTAGCGAATCTACAATAGTTCCAACATACAACTCGAGAGCCTATTGGCCTCTAAGAAGAGTTAAGCAAAAATACTAAAACCAAACCAAACTAAAGTTTAGTTACAAAGCTAGAAATTATTTCTATTCATAGTTTTATTACATAAGAAACGCACTCTTGGTGATAACGGTCCTAGATTGAATCCACACTCCAGTGCCCACCTGCAATTAACTTGTTAGTCGTCGAAAGACAACAAATAGCAAGTTCCAAAGAACAAATCCAATACACGTCAGAGATTGCATACAATTAACTAACAAGTGGAATACATGCAATGTGTTCATCCTAGCATGCATAGGCTCTAATACGTTCAGAACTAGATAATCTCAACTTGTAACTTTGCCCATCCTGTTCGGATAGTCCAAGTAAAAATTCAATTCTTTTTAGAGGAATACACTTGGGAGAGCTAATCTCAAGGCAACCATCGACCTAAGACGTTGCCCGTCCGGTGTATGTCATCAGAGGTTAAAGCATGCATACCCCCATGGTGACAGTAATGATCCAAAACTGCCATGGGAACAATAATAATATAATACAATCCAAAAAGGTTAACCCCTATGGGTAACCAACACATAAATCCTTAATTTTCAAGTTTAACTTCCTTCAAATTATTTGAGGTGTCTAATCCTTATGTGATTTACAATGACATAATCAAGAATGAAACAACATTACTTGCACAACCACATAACAGTATGGTCTAAACATGTACTTTTAAGCGCTGCAAACAAACGATGTTCAAGCACGACAGAATTTTTACCCACTTATGAATCGAGGTCCTAAAACACACACAAAACAGTCACGTATTAGAACGTGTTTACACATTTAATCCACACCATACTACTCAGATATTACTAAGACTTGATAATTTTAAATGATTTCATTCAACTTCCAAAGATTCAAAATTTTAATATTTAACCAAAAATTTAAATGGCCATTTCGGCCAATTTAGAAAACTCAAATGAAAAATCCGACTTCACCACTACGTTGGAACCCATCAATTACCTCGGGTTCCAAGTTCATAATTTCTAAAATCCATTTACTGTTTTTAATTGTTTTAATCGTTTTAACGAGTTTTAAACATATCGGGTAAATAAAACAACAACGAAACACACCCAGCACTTCAAATTGGGGCGCCACTGCCGAGGCAGCAACTGCTGTCCAAAAGCTATTATCATTTTATTATTATTCATCATCATCATCATCCTACCCAGTATATCCCGCTCATAGAAACTATGGGCAGGGTCTAGGGAGGGAAGGACGGCGGCAACTCATACCCGTAAAGGAGAGCACGGCCAAAAAGGAGTCCCTCGACTCGATGAAGATAGAGATATGTACCTGCCATGTGAGGTGAAAAACAACGCATAATTGGTCCAAAATGCACGAAAAAAAAACTAATAAAAAAACACACAAGAAACTAGAGCAAACAAGAAAGCTCAGACATCGTTAACGATTCTAAGAAGGTAAGGCGACGTCTAAAACCTGAATATGACGCCTCCAACTACCCCTATCCCTAGTCAGGTCCTCATAGAGGTTTAACTCACGCATGTCTACTCTTAATTGCTCCTCCCACGTTTTCTTGGCCTTCCTCGACTCCTCTTACCCTCCACTATAAAGCTTTCGACTCTCCTCACAGGGGCGTCGAAAGTTTTTCTCTTCACATGTCCAAACCACCACAATCTTCTTTCGCGCATATTTCCAGAAATAGGAGCAACCCCTAGTTTGTCTCTAAACTCTTGGTTCCTAATTCGGTCCATCAAAGTGTACCCACACATCTACCGCAACATACGCATCTCTGTAACTTCCATCTTATGTTCAAAATACTTCTTTACAGGCCAGCATTTTGTCCCGTATAGCAAGGCCGGTTTGATTGCCACTCGATTAAATTTTCCCTTTAACTTATTTGGGATCTTTCGATCACATATCACCGCGGTCGCTGCTCTCAATTTGAGCTAACCCGCCTGGATACGATGCTCAACATCTCCGTCGATCTACCCATCCCTTTGGATGATCGATCCTAAATAATTGTACCTGGTCGTACTTTTAATGACTTCCTCCCTGATGGAAACTCCTGGTTCCCCTATCTGTTATGTCCCACTAAAGTCACAACGTAGGTACTCGGTCTTCGTACGATTAATGCGCAAACCTTTACTTTCTAATGCTTCCCTCCACTCATCCAATTTACTACTAACTTCCTCTTTAATTTCCGCTACCAGCACGATATCGTCCGCAAAAAACATGCACCACGAAACCGTCTCCAAGATAGATCTCGAGATCTCATCCATAATGACCGCAAAAATAAAAAGGCTTAGAGCTGACCGCAAAATCCTTTACTTTATTATTTTTTATATTTATTAATCAAATTATTCAACCCGTTTAAATCTCATGACCAAAATATATCTAACAAGACCGAATTTACATCTACTAAAATAAAACAAATAAGACCAATTTTTCTATCACACAACCACTTGATATTTCCTCACATATAATTATGCACAAAAATCCAATCATCAATTTATCTACCCAACACAGGCTTTTAGTTATGGTTTTTAGGATGAGAAAGAAGATTGCATAGAAGAAAGCCGAGCTCAAGGGAAAGATCATGTGGAGGAGACTTAAAGGGGATATGGCCACTACCTTGTCCAGCAAGATTAGTGCATTAGGATTCCTAAGTCAATCTAAGGATGCGAATGATATGTGGGTGAATATGGCAAATACCATCCGAGAAGTGACGAAAGAGACATTGGGGGTCGCATCGGGAAAACCAAAGGCATACAGAGAGGCATGGTGGTGGAATGATGATATAACACCCCGCAAATTCGACGATAATTTATTATAATTTAAATTGCAGTTAAAAAAATAATTTCCTTATACATTATTATTAAACATCGGAAATTTAACATTTCGACCCATAGATATATTTAATGACATTCTTGTATACGTTTAATTAAATGGGAAATTATTATTTAAATAAAATTAAGTAAAGTTAATAATAGTCGTAATAGTTTCGTTCTTAAACTCGAGCCAAACGAAGTTCCTATTTTAATATTTCGGGTTAAAATTTATGGGCCTTGTGAGTAGAATAGCCCAAGTATTTGTGGGTTAGGGTTTTGATTTTGAAGTAAAAGAATAAACACAACCCTTTATTCATGAGTGAGCCATCACTCATTCTAGTTCTTCATCTTTTGGGGTTTCTCTTTCTCACTCCATAGTTCTTCACACCCACCATTTCAACCACTCACTCACCACCACCAGCCGGCAGCCACACACGACCCGACCCAGAGCCCGCCTGAAACAGCCCAAACCGGCATAAACAGTAATATAATACTGTCTACAAAGCACAGCGGAAGACTTATAAAAGTCTGGGCTGAATCCGACCTGTAGCTCGATAGCCACAACAAACCAATATCAGAGTATTTTAAAAACTTCTTACATAATTAAGTAAATACTTTTACAAAACATTATAAATTTAGTACAATTTAATTTACAAATATATAATTTACAAAATGTGTTTCAAAAAGAAGTCCTCGCATCGCACTTAACACATAACACAAGCAGGCATCATCTCCACAGCAGAGCTAACCTGAATATGGATCTATCCCCCGTAAGGGATAGGCCCCATCAAAGACTGTCAACAATTGAATTGTTGAGTAATCCAACAAACTATTACATTTATATACAAGTCATTAACAAATATCTCCAATATAATCGTTTGCTCATTTAGTAACTCCTTATAAAACATTAATTTATCAAACCCAAACTCTTTTAAAAGATCGTTTGGTTTCAACATAAACACGTACGGCTAAGAACCTTTAGTTCAAAGCGAATCAAAACACGGCTATAACTTTACAAGTTAATAGCGAAATCAAAATACGGCTATTACTTTACAAGTAAATAGCGAAAGTCAAAATACGGCAAATGGATCATATGAATTCATTTGCGAAACAAACAAAACTTTATATACCAAACGTATTTATTCAAAACTCATATAAAAACAATAATATAACAACACTTTAAAACGTGGGAATATATGGACCGTCAGGAAGTAGGCTTGATCTAAATCCTGAGAATACGGGTGATCGTCATCACCGAAATACGGTTCTTGCAAGAACGAAACGGGACCGGGGGCTCGAGACCGATCCGAATAACCATTACCTATTATCAAGCTATAGGATTTCATAATAATCCGGATATAAATATCCGTTGCCAATTCCCAAAAACGAACATGTTTCAATGTCGAACATTTCAAGATAAAACGAATCAATAAATCACTTAATTTTCTTTGAAATCAATAATCATAACTCATTTTCATAGTATAATGTTTAAAAGTTCATATTAATAAAGCTATGAACATACAAAACATGATTTTGATCAAGGATTAAAAGTAAGGTCAAATTCTAAAGTTTTGAACACCAAAAATATACGACTTTGCTCAAATATAAATAGCAGTAATATCACACCTTATAAAATATAACTTGAACTTTGAAATACTTAAATTAACTTTAAAAAAATAATAGTGTTTGTAGGATTACTTTCTTACGCCATGAATAGCAATCAATCATTAAAATACCAATCAATTCATCATCAACCATCAACATGTAAAGCTTTAGTTACCATCAATGGTGTTTAACCAAATTTACACCAATTATAAATCTCAAATACCCAAATTACATCATAACCAAATAATATCATCTAATCTAATACTCAATCGATACCTATGTTTCCAAATTTATACTTGAGCCAACATCCTTATTAATCAAATAAGAACCATAAACCAACAATACCAAACAATAAAGAAAGAATAATAACCATAAATTGATCTCAAATACCCAATAAATAACCTTAAACATCTAATCCTACTTTAGAATTCTCGTATCAGTACCATATCAGGACACCTGATGGTAGTTTGGTCATAACTTCTTCATACAAACTCGTATAGAGACGATTCAAGTGTCTATGCGACCCTAACTCAGAGCTGCACAATTCTTATGAAGACACTAAAATCAAGAAACAATCATAACAGCCCCGAAAATGGCAAAACAGAAACCTTATTCTCGATTTTTATGACAGACTGCTAGTATTTCACTATTTTGAGCATAACTCTCTCATACGAACTCGTATAGAGACGATTCAAGTGTCTACGCGATCGCAACTCAGAGCTCTACAATTCTTATGAAGACATCAAAACCCAGAAACAATCAGAAAACCAACGAAAAGGGTAAAACAGAAGGTTATTATTGATTTTCATGGCAGCCTGGTAGTATCTCACTAATTTGAGCATAACTCTCTCATACGAACTCATTTTCGGGCGATTCAAGTACCTACGCGATCGCGACTCGAAGCTCTACAAATCTCATGAAGACACCAAAATCCAGAAATGACTCTAACTATCTCGAAAACAGCAAAATATAAACGGACAGAAACTTGGTCATAAACAGCACATTTCTTTCACTATGAACATGAATCAAATTAAACACTTAAAACTACATTAAAACATTCAATTATGCTTAAATAGATTAGTTTGTAAATTACCTTTGAGCAAGATCAATTCCACACAAAATTTCAGAAAATCAAAGTCAAAGTTCAAGATCCACTTTAGTTTGTAATTCCTTCAATGGCTTGATGAACTTCAAAACTAGTCTCCTCTTGATGCTACTAAAATTAATTCCATAAAAACCTTCTACCCAAAACCAAAAGAGATGGAGATGTGATAGTGCTACATGTGTTATTCTTCTACAATAGCTACAATCATCAAAACACTTCAATTGACTCCCATACTTCACACTAATTTGTAGAGACCCCAATTGAATATTTAAGAACCCTAAATGAACTTCACCTAGAACCCTAGCATTTTCTTCATCCAATTTGATAAATATTATAAATCTTCCATAAAAACTCCAATAAGAATCCTTAAATCAATAACCCATAAAGACTTAATCTTAATTCAATACTCAATTGAGATGTTCATCACCTTGATTACAATTACAATTTCATTCCTCTTGAAGTGTGACCAAAAATATAGACTAGAAAGAGAAGAGGAAAGCCATGAAATCAGTCCCAAAACCCACGCACAAGACACGTTCAAGCAGCCCCCTTGAGAGCCTTCAAAGTTCTTCAGTTTTGACACTTCGACAGACAAAGAATTGGGCACGAATTGGAGCAGAAAATTAGGCTTTGATTTACCCTTTGATCATCCTTTGAAACTCACGAAAGAGATAAAGAGAGAAGGGAGTATGTGGCAGCTTTATGATAAAGGTTTTGGAGGATGAATTGAATAAGGAAGGCTTCTTGATATGCATCATGAATAAGGAGATTAGTGTATACTATTTCTCTTCAAGTAATGACACATATATGGGTTATGTGTCTCACACAACATTAATTCATTGATTTATATTATACCCAATTTTTATCGTATAACTTATTTTAATCCCAAATTTAATATGACTGATATCTTCATATCATAAAATATTATTTCGAGTCACAATAAAATAACATACTTAAAATTTAATATCTAAATTAACATCATTAATCATTATTAATTAAGCCGTTAAAATAGGGGCTGTCTCACCGCCGCCTGCTACCGTCGCCGCCAGCCACCCTCCAGCCGGCCAGGGCCCTGCTCCACCACCCCTTCTTTGTCATCCACCCATCTTTCTAGATCCACCATTGTAAGCCACATGCTTTCCCTTTTTGTGAGCTATTTAAACTCCTTCTCTTTGAATTCTTTATTCTTATAATTTCAAGATATATGAATGTTGATGTTGTTCTTAAATTTAATTGTTATTTATACTCTAAATTGTTTTGGGTAGAGTTAGGAGTTAACTTGAACATAAATAAGTTAGGGTTTATATTGTGATGAATTTAAAGGTAGTATTTTGGGTAAATTCATAATTCTTAACTTAGATTAAGTTGTAATTTGATAGAATTTAAAGTGGGTTAGTATTAGAAAGCTTGAATTGAACTTGAATAGATTAGGATTGATGAATCTAAAAGTAGTATGTACTACTTTTGTGGCTTGGATGATGTTTATTAAAAATAAAATAAAATAAAATCTTGTATAAGCTAGTATGTGATATTGTGGATGAATGATGGTTAGTTATCGTTTATATGACATTAATCATGGTGTTATGACTAGTATCGTTGATACCTATTGTTGTAGAGTAAATGATAGTAATGATTATCAAGAAAGATTAAGGTTGCAATTGTCACTAATAAAAGTATCGCCATGGTTATAGTTGTTTGATGAGTTTACTAGTTTTGAGCTTGGTTGTTATATTAATATGTTCAATGGTGTTGCTAAGTTGTGCGAATTTGACCCAAGTTATACGAATCGTTATTAGTTCGTCAAGCTACAAATTTAACTTATTCTTAATGTTTCACTTTAAAACCTTGAAAAGGTAACAAATCATTACTACTATGAGTAATAGGATTGATATTAAGTGTAACATCATATATTATGTGTTCTTAAACTTTCCCATGGATAGTTTGATTATAACGCGCAAGCGTATGATGGTGTCCTTTTCACTTGAACCCATCTTGATATAGAATTGGTTGAAATCTAATGTTATGGTTTAATTAAAATTGATGGCGTAGTTTATGTGTGAACACGGGTTGAATTTATCGCACAAGTACGTTTAGAGTGCATCTTAACTTGAGTCGTAATAGTGTAGTTTGTGTGGAGTCAGTGCCTCTTAAATGATGACAAGTAGGCTTATTAGTCTTGCTTTAATCGTGCATAGGTGCCCGGTTCATAAGGGGGGCGTAAGACCTCTTTCTTGGCGATTTATCTGACTTATTTTCAGGAGTGCAGTGGAGTTGCAGGTACACACACGCAGTAACTAATTCTTGTTTGCATTCTCGTTATATACGCATTGAGTAATATTGTTATATAAATTGTGCATACCTTTGAATTGTCACTGAACAACTATGGTTACGATAACTTCAAGTTAGTCTATGTAGCAATAGTAGAGAATGAGATTGAGCGTCTTATGATCAAAGTGTTGGATAAGATGAGATGGAACGAAAACGAGTCTCTTAGTTGGGAAGTAAGAAAATGGTTGATTGCAATGGAATTGAGGATCTTATTGAGGAAATAGTAGATTCGTTAGTTTATTGTGGCTCCACTGGTTAGGGTACCCCAGTTGGTTTAGTTCCCGGAGGTATGGATCATCTATATATGGTCGCTGTACGGGGGTATGTTCATACTTTACCATTGGGCGCCGGTATGGCCCGTCACCGCCCTTGGTTGAGGTGTTGCCATGGGGTCTTGCAAACCCCAAATGGTGGCCTGCATGCGTTAGGTATGTTGACTCCACTGGTTTGGTACCCCAGTTGGCTTAGTTCCCGGAGGTATGGATCATCTATATATGGTCGCTGTACGGGGGTATGTTCATACTTTACCATTGGGCGCCGGTATGGCCCGTCACCGCCCTTGGTCGAGGTGTTGCCATGTGGGTCTTACAAACCCCAAAATGGTGGCCTCTAGTCACATATAAATATATAAAGAGATAAATTTGGAAATGGTTAAGCTTTGGTGCACGTGATTCCGAGAAGTTACGAAGTCGAAAAGGATTAAAGAGGATAAGATCGACATTGAGAAGTAGGAGATGATGTCTAGGGGTCAGAGTAACACGTGGAGTGTTGTGGAATTTCTTATACATTGTGATGTACTTTATTGATATCAATTATGCCTTATTATGATATTATGTTAGTTACTGACGTGTACATGTTTGGTTTGTTTGATATGGCTCTTTCTATGGTGGCCCTGTGATGATACGTTTGATATCTTTGTCTTACGTTGAACAGCAGGGTGACCATAGGCGGACCTAGCAGGTGACGACGATCTTTTGCATTGCATTTTTGGGGGGGAGCGATGAGCGCGTGTATTGGATTGCACAATGGATTTATTTGTGAAATTGATATGTAGTTCGTTCCTCTTAGTCTGACTATGTTTTGGGGTTTGAGGCTTTTGACCTCTCTTTTGTAGAACTTAATTTCCGCTGCAAACTTTCTAGCTGTATAGTCTTATGTTTCTTTGTTTTGAAAGCTCAAGTGTTACATGGGGACCACGATCCATGTTTTGTAGATAGTTGTGAGAAGCCGGTACTGAGACGATCCGCTGTGATATATTTTGCTAGGCCATTGATGCCTCTACGTTATTATGCGTTATATATGCTGTTGTCTTTTTACATGGGCGCCCAGTTTTAGGGAAGATGCTGCCGAAATTTCTACTCATTTATTTATTTCTCTTTTCTTTATCTCTTTCTTTTTGTAACACCCGAATTTCCTTCCGTACCTTACGGTTTCTGTTTCGGTTTCGTATAGTGGGTCGGAAATTCAGGGGTGTTACAGATGAAGTGGAGAAGAAAATTAAGGACAAAAACAAGAGATTTAAGGATCTTATGGCATGCACGGAGGAGGAGGTTAGAATGGAAAAGAGGAAAAGAGGAAAAGAAGCAAAGAAGGCGGCAAAGACATGGTCACAAAGGCAAAGAATCGGGCGTATGAGGAATTTTATTAGAAGCTCGATTCCAAATAGGAGGAGAAGGATATTTTTAAGTTGGCTAGGGCTAGGGCCAGAGATCAGCAGGACTTAGAGGCGATGAAATACATCAAAGATAAAGGGGGACGAGTTCTCCTGAGACAAGAGGACATTAAAACCAGATGTTGTCAATATTTCTCGCACTTGCTCAATTAGTATAGAAGGCCAATGGGGGATGATAGCCAAACTTTTGATGTCCTAAGACCCCTTGATTATAGGTTAGCATGTGTTATCACCACCGAGGAAGTACAAGAAGCCCTAAAAAAGAATGGGAGATCAAAGGCAGTCGGGCCAGACAACATCCGATTGAGGTGTGGTGGGGTTTAGGAGAAGAGGGCATTCATTGGTTGACTAACCTCTTTAATGTTATCCTGATGACGCAAAAATGCCAAATGAATGGAGAAGCAGCACAATAGTACCTCTGTTTAAGAACAAAGGCGACGCGCAAGTATATGGGAACTATAGGGGTATTAAACTTTTAAGCCACACCATGAAATTGTGGGAGAGGGTGATAGAGAGGAGGATCAGACAGGAAACTGTAATTAGAGAGAACCAATTTGGTTTTATGGCAGGTAGGTCAACCATGGAGGCAATTCATGTTTTGAGGAGGCTGATGGAAAAATATAGAGAGCGAAAGAAGAAGCTACATATGGTGTTCATAGACTTGGAGAAGGTGTATGATAGCATACTACGACAAGTCATTTGGAATAGCCTCAAGGCTAGGGGTATTTCTTCTATTTACACTAAGGTTATACGGGATATGTATGACAAAGTATCGACTAACATTCAGACACCGGTGGGGTTAACAGAGCCTTTCCCGGTAAAAGTAGGACTTCACCAGGGATCAGCTCTAAGCCCTTTTATTGTTGCGGTTATTATGGATGAGATCTCTAAATCAATCTGGGAGACGATTCCGTGGTGCATGCTTTTTGCGGACGATATAGTGCTAGTAGCTAAAACTAAAGAGGAGGTTAGTAGTAAATTAGACGAGTTGGGGGAGGCTTTACAAGGTAAAGGTTTGCACATTAGTCGAACGAAGACCGAGTACCTACGCTGTGACTTTAGTGGGACACAACCGATAGGGGAGCCAGAAGTATCCGTCAGGGAAGAAGTCATTAAAAGTACGACTAAGTACAAGTATTTGGGATCGATCATCCAAAAGGATGGGGAGATCAACGGGGATGTAGATCATCGTATCCAAGCGGGTTGGCTCAAATGGCGAGCAACTATCGCAGTGATATGGGATAGGAAGATTCCAAATAAGCTAAAGGGGAAATTTCATCGGGTAGCAATCAGACCGACTTTGCTATATGGGACAAAATGCTGGCCTGTAAAGAAGAGTTTTGAACATAAGATGGAAGTCACAGAGATGCGTATGTTGCATTGGATATGCGGGCACATTTTAATGGATCGAATTAGGAACCAAGAGTTTAGAGACAAACTAGGGGTTACTCCTATTTCAAGAAAAATGCGCGAAAGAAGATTGAGGTGGTTTGGACGTGTGTAGAAAAAGATTTTCGACGCCCCAGTGAGGAGAGTCGAAAACTTTATAGTAGAGGGTAAGAGGAGTCGAGGAAGACCCAAGAAAACTTGGGAGGAGCAAATAAGAGTGGACTTACGTGAGTTAAACCTCTCTTAGGACCTGACTAGGGATCAAAGTAGTTAGAGGCGTCATATCCAGGTTTTAGACTTTGGCTTTTCTTCTTAGAGTCGTTAGCGGCGTCCGTGGTTTCTTGTTTGCTCTAGTTTTTTGTGTGTTTTGTTTTTTATTTTTGTTTTTTAAGTTTTATATTTGTTTTGCACGCGTATTGGATTTATTATGCGTTGTTTTTCACCTCACGTGGCAGGTACGTATCTTCTTAGAGCCGAGGGACTCCTTTTTTGGTCGTGCTCTCCTTTACGAGTATGAGTTGTCGCCGTCCTTACCTCCTAGACCCTGCCCATAGTTTTCAATAAGTAGGATATACTGGGTAGGATGATGATGATGACTGTTTGCTACATTTTAACCCACTTTATTTTTTTACTTATCTTATGTAAATAATCTAATTTAATAATATTTATATATTATTTATTTGTATTGATCATTTTAAAACACGAGAAAAATATGGGGTGTTACAGACTACCCCCTTAAAAGATGTTACGCCCTCGTAACTTTCATGAAAACACACAAAGGTAAAACACTACACAACACATGCTAACACAACACGACACATAAATTGATTTATCATCACTCGCGCGAAATTCTTATCGCCCTTTACCACTAGTGGAAAAAAGCTTAAGGGTTACGGTCATTTTAGGGGTATGGGCTGCGGTTTTGTCTCGCAGCCCTTAGAGTAGCAGCAAATAAAATAAAGGGATATTCTACATGGTAAGCACCAGGTATAGTGAAATGCACAAACTAGCTATTCTTGTTTTCGATTCTACTTGGTAAGCACCAGGTTAAGGAAAACTAACTGTCGTAGCTATATTAGGTCAAAAACGTTAAAAAAACGTTAAGTTGTGAAATTACTAAATTGCCCTTGTTTATTCTCCATCATCTTTTTCCTTTAACTTCTTCCTTCACCATTAATTCACCTTCCTTCACCATTAATATATCTTTGCAATCACTAAAGATCGAAGCTTAAACCCCTAAAATCAAACCTTGAGCTTCATCTCCAATCTTAAAAAGCTAAAATTGTAGGACAAATATAATCAAATTAATGCTTATTTATCTTGTTTGATTCCGATTAAATTTTCTTATTTTCCACAATCCCACTTTCCCATTTTTTTTCATAAATCTATCAATCTTAACTATAAATTGTGTTTTTCTCTATTTGGGAATCGAAATTGGCTTTTTCTAATACTATTAATTTTATATCAAAAAACTAATTTTATAGAACTAATATAATCAAAGCTAATGACAAACCCACGCTAAACCCACAATTTCATTTTTTCAATTAAAGCCAATCCACCCTTACATCTTCAGCTGCCATTCTGATTCTGCAGTACATTTAAATTGAAGAAAAAGAATATACTTCTATAAGTTTAGTTCAAGCTTAGCTTAGCTAATTTCAAAAGAAGATAAATTGATAAATCAAATTTGGAAGAAAAAAAAGTCCTCAGTCGTCTCGTCACTCACAGCGGTCGACCAGAAGATGAACAAAAATCAGAATTTGCATCGCCCTCAGCCCCATTATGAGAAAACCCATTTTGAGTATCAAATCCATCTTCACTAAATTTGTTATCCTCATTTCCCCCAGGCCCCCATCCCATTGTCATCCACCCACCTCTAGTTGTAAGGAGTTCCTTGAGCTAATTTTTTTCAAAGTTATACTCTAATGGTGGTTTGTGGTAGGGCCTATAAATATTTTTGTCATTTTGGATGTGAATTTGGTCTGTATTTTGTCACTGACTTTTGTGGTCAATTTTGGTTTGCTAATTCTATCATTTCTCACCAAATGGCCATTAGAATGTCATTGGTTACCATAAAGCAAGAAGATGGGTATGGATGCAAAGGAAGAAGAAGATGATGATGAATTAAGCAAGGGTAAAATTGTAATTTTCATACTTAACGATTTTTAAACGCTTTTTGTGCAATATAGCTACGGCAGTTAGTTTTCCTTAACCTGGTGCTTACCATGTAGAATCTAAAACAAGCATAGCTAGTTTGTGAATTTCACTATACCTGGTGCTTACCATGTAGAATCGAAAACAAGAATAGCTAGTTTGTGAATTTCACTATACCTGGTGCTTACCATGTAGAATATCCCTAAAATAAAATTATTGGCTGCGGACATAATGCCCCGCAGCCTTTAACCCATTTTCAAAAAAATTTTTTTTTTTAATTTCGTTTTATACTAATTAGTTTAAAGTTATTGGCTTTTTTTGTTTTTTTTATTTTGTTTCATGCAAATTTAATCAAATAAAATTTCAACAAAAATAAAAAAAATTTGCCCAGAAATTTCTAAGTTTATAATATTATACATAATTACAATAAACGAAGAACATCTTTAATTACAATAAAAAACAAAGTGAAGAACATTACAATAAACGAAGAACAATTAAATTACAATAAACAAAGAACATTTAAAATTTGCCTAGAACACATACCCATTTAAAAAAACGAAGAACCTCTAAAATTACAATAAAAAACGAAGTGAAGAACATCTAAACTTACAATAAACGAAGAACAATAAAATTACAATAGAATTACAATAAACGAAGAACATCTAAAATTCAAGATCTACGGAGTCTGAAATGCGAAAAATCCAATACTTCTGAAATGCGGATCAACGGAGTCTGAAATCAAAAAACAACAAACAAAAAGGTCTGAAATTGAAGACCAAAATAAAAAAATTCAAGATCTTTTCAAAACAAAAACTTATATCCAAATCCCAACCCAGAAAAAGAAATTTTCAAAAAAAAAAAACAAAAACTTACCCAGAAACTCGAATAGTATGAAGACGGAATAGTATGAATTGAAGACGGAATAGTATGAATAGTATGAAGACGGAATAGTATGAATTGAAAACTTACCCAGAAACTTACCCGGAATAGTATGAATTGAAGACGGAAAAGTAGAATTGAAGACCCAGAAACAAAAACTTCACCAAATTGTATGAAGACCCAGAAACAAACTTCACCAAACACTACAACAAAACATGGAGGTTTTAGACAGTTTTTTTTAGACACAATAAAAAGCGTCTAAAAAATTTTAAAGTTGTTAGACGCTTTTTTTTAGACGCATAAAACAGTTGCTAAAATAAGCTTAATAAGCGTTAAAAAGCCCATTTCAAATTTGTAAAGAGATCAAAAAGCGGGTAGACTTAATTTCTAAAATAATCAAAATAAAACCGTCTCTCATTTACGCGCTTCATCCCTTCAGTGCGATTTCTTGCCTTCTGTCTTGAAAACCGCCTTCATCCCATACACTAAATCAGTTGTACTGTTCATCCCTTCTCAAGACAGAAGGAATGGGAAAACCCATCGAACCTATCAAAATAAAACTGCCATTAATCTGATTGTTCATCCCTTCTCTCCAGCCATCGATTTCTCAATCTATTCAGCCATTAATCAATCTGAGAAATCGGCAAGCACGATCGTTCAATATTGGGTACCAAACATTCTGGATTGTTCAACACGATTGTTGAAATCAGCCAGCCGCACGATTGTTCAACACTGGGTACCAAACATTTGGGATTGTTTTCAGCCTTCATCGATTTCTTTTCAGCCTTCATCCAGATATTGAAATCGGCAAGCAGCACGATTGTTCAACATGATCATTGTTCTTCAAAAGCGGGTAATTCTATTAAACTGATCCACAAAATCATTTTATTTGTTTTCTTTCATCATCTAGTTGTCTTTTCTGTCAACTATAAACTTATAAAATGGTCTTTTAAGTTTTAATTTGTTATTGATTTTGCTCATTGTTTGACACTAAATTTATGAAATTTGTGCTATGAATGATAAAGTTGAATTGGGTTTTGCCTATTGTTGATTATGTTGAGTGTATGATAGAAGCAAGATTGAACTTTTGAATTTGTGCAGTGATTATGTTTCAAAATCAATTTGGGTTTTGGCACTATTTTTGCGGATGTGTGTGTATTATAAAATCTTTTTTCATAGTTTTTGTTGTATTGTAGAGCGATTCTGTAACTTTTTAGTTCAAAAATCTTTCAAGAATCTGCTAGGACATTAAGGTAAAATGTTTTTCACAAATACAGTGATCAATGATGCACATGTTTTGATTAGTTGTATTGAAATCAATTTCTGTATCTTATCGTTTATTAATATTTTAAGACTCTGCAATGACGTTAGGGTTTATGATGGGTTCGATGATTTTCCCAATTTGAGATTGGTTTTGCATGATCTTCAAGAATACACTAAATGATGCCTATGTTATTATTTAGCTGTACTGTAGAACAATTTTGTACCTTATTCTAGTTGAGTGAGCACAACAGCTTTATATAGGGCAACAGTTGTTGGTGGTGAGTTGATTGTGTGGGTCATTTCCCGTTGTTTTTCCTCCCCTTATTCTAGTTGTATTGTCTTGGTGTTTATTTTTCTTTTATCCTAATCTCTTAATCTAAACTGTTTGTCAAGGGTACAAGGAAGAACAAAGATACTAGTATCAAAAAAAAGAAAAAGAAACAAGGGTACAAGGAAGAACAAAGATACTAGTATCAAAAAAAAGAACAAAGATACATTATTGTAGTGACCTATAAATTTTGATCAGAATTTGTTTTCTGTGGAACTGTAGGTGGAGCTGAGTAATCTTTTAGATGCTGCTCAAGAAACTGAAACCAAAATGGTGGAGATGTCTGCATTAAATCACCTCATGTCTACACATGTTCTCCAGCAAGCTCAACAGATTGAGTATTTGTATGACCAAGTAAGTTCTGTTTCCTTGGCTTATTCACCTCGGTTTGAGTGCCTTAGGGATGCTTGTCAATTGACTGTATCCAGTACTATTTTGCTCATGTGTAAAAGACCCTAAACTTATGCATCTTGCAACCTTTTATTGATGGTAGGCTGTTGAAGCAACAAAGAACGTGGAGCTTGGCAACAAAGAACTGACACAGGCTATACAGAGGAATAGCGGTAGTAGAACGTTTCTTTTGCTGTTTCTGATTGTTCTTACTTTCTCAGTCCTATTTCTTGACTGGTATAATTCATTTATTAAGTAGGGTGTTGCCTTATAGGCTTATAGCTGTATAGTCATGACCGATGACAGTTTCTTTTCATTTTTTCCATGCAACTTAAACTTGGGGTTGCTGAGGTCAGTGGTTGTTTGTAACTAGTAAGTCATGACCTGATATAGTGAGTCACGTATATATTATTTTTACGCAAAAGGGTGCTTTTGTATCCGTTTCATATCCAGCACAGTAAAGAATGAATTTCATACTGAACGCTGCACTCAGGGCCGGCCCTAGATATATTGGGGCCCTGGGCGAAATGGTATCAAAGCAGTCCGGCCCTGTTCCACATTATTGTCATTGTCAGCAACAAAGGTATCAGGTTCACAACAATAGGTGTTTTAGATTCTCGTCCCTTCTTGAAAATAACTATAGTTCACAAGGCTAATTCTTAAGGTTTTGATCTACATTTCTCTTCCTAATCTAAACCCAATAAAATGTTCTTTACGTTCTTGACTTGTGTAACTTATCCCCAAAATATCTCTTGCTCAGCCATAAGCATTTAGTTCAAACTAATTTGTTAGCTGCGTGTATCATTCGGTTCAAGAACTTGTGTCTGCCCTGCTTCTTGTCTTTTAGATATCAACGAGTTGTTAAAGGCTCGACTAGTATCAGGCTGAGGTTGAACCAATTCCTGGAATAGGAATAGATTTTTTGCTCCAACTTTTTTCCTCCCTTGTAGATTTTGGTACTCATTAACTAACTCATTTTGGTTCAAGACTCTGAGATGCCATTTAATCATGCTGTAAGTTTGAAAATGATGATTTTGACACAGATTAGCTTCTTTAATGCAAGTGGAAGTGCCGTTACCCCTTTTCCTATTGTAGAATTGTGTATTTGTAGTACTTGTTCTGATTTTCTTACTACCAAAGTATTTTGTACAATATTTTAAGAAATTGATTTACTTGTGTTAAAAAAGATAATTGTAGAGATGGGTGTCATAGTAAATCACAAGTGTGGTTGGAAAAAAATAAGGGCAAAATTGATATTTATAGTTATTTATTGCTAGAAATAATAATGAGTTGTGTTTTTTTATGATTCACACCTGTTGTGTTATTATTCTCATCTACTCTCCTTTTCTTCGCAATGAAATTGATTGTTGACTGTTGAATTGAATTTATTAACCTCTTAATGTTGCATTGATAAGTTTTTTTAAAAAAAGGAAAGTTGTAGCAACCTTCTCACACTAGTTTCTCAATGCTAGGTACAAAGACTGCAAGAACAATCGCAAGCTGAAAGAGACCTTAGAGCTGCTTTGGAGGTTGGTTTAAGCATGTCTTCTGGTCAAATTTCTAGTTCACGTGGTATGGATTCCAAGGTATGTACAATGTCTCCCTCTCTTTCCTTTTGTGCTTTCTATCTTAGATTATATAATTAATAACAATAATGATGTGTTCTATCTTAGATTATTTTATTTTTTTTAATTTTTGTGGGTTTTAATTGGAGATGTTGAAATCATGATCACATCTCAGTGACTTATGATTCATGATCTTTTGTTGATCACATATCAGACCCTCCCAAACATCAAGTAGGTGGGAGCCTTCCAATGGCGTCGGGTTAATAGATTGTTGTAGGCTTGTAAGCCTTCCCTCTCGTTCCTTCGGAAGCCATTAGTTTTACAAATTGGTCTACATATGAAAATACTTTACTGGCACAAAACAAGTTTCATCCTTCACTCTGTTATTCCTTCTTGCATAGGATTTTCCCCGACACCCATCAGCTGCATCATCCACATTAGTTGAGTTAACAACCTGGCTTGACTTTTTCAAAGAACGGCGATCCCAACTGATGGAGCAGCTGCATCACCTCGATTTGAACTATGGGGTACCATCTTCCCAAGACTATTTGTACAGACCATCTTCGCCATCATGGAGCTGACTTTGTGCTCAAGTGCTCAGCCGGAACAAAGTACTAGAATTGTTCTCTTGCATTATAGTGTATGCAAATCATCATGTGTGCTAATATTAAAGTTGACATGTACTCCATACATTAATATTATCTAATATATAAGGCTACTGTCTAACTTTTACTTTTCAACAATTTCTATGGATTACCGATTATGGAAGTAATAATTTAATTTATATTGAACATGTTAAAATTAAACTAAATTTATTATTTACTTATGTGTAGGGAATGCATTGATTTTAAACTAAATTTAAGAAAATTTCTAGTTCACGTGGTATGGATTCCAAGGTATGTACAATGTCTCCCTCTCTTTCCTTTTGTGCTTTCTATCTTAGATTATATAATTAATAACAATAATGATGTGTTCTATGTGAAGACAAGGGCTGAGCTTGAAGAGATTGCTCTTGCTGAAGCAGGTTTGGCCAGGTTGAAGCAAAAAGTAGCTGAATTGCACCATCAACTCAATCAGCAACGGCAACATCAATTTGGATCTCTATCTGATGCATGTGACAGGTACCAGTATCACTCTTTTCTTTTTTATGGGTTGCTATGCTCTTACTTTGACTTTGTGAAGCAAAGTTGTTTTTTAAATTTTTATTGGGGTAAGCTTGCAATCGATTGATAATGACTAATCATACCTTTTGTTTTTTTAAAGTCTTAGTAAATAACGGTTATTTATAAGGTTAACAAATTACTCTTATATGGTAAGATTTGATAGGATGAGAGTTTTCACCTTTTGAGGTTTGATGCATTTGTCGTATGCTTTGATTGTTGGAATTTGTTGATGGTTGGGTTTGGATTTGCTATTTTATTGTTTGCAGGTGATATTGAAATTTTTGGAATGTTTATTTTACAAATGAAACTCTGCCGAAATTTCTACAGATTTTTCTCGATTTTTCTAAAAAAAGTCAAATTTTAATGATAAGGGGTTAAGTATGTTGGTGATCATCACTACTAACTTATTTCTTAATGTCGTTCTTGTTTTTATAACTAAAGTAATCATCAACCCTTTTTTTTTGCAGGTTTTAACTTTTCATATAGTAGACTTAGCTTGAAATGAAGAAGCAAACTTGTGGATTACTTTTTTAGATTACTATTGAGCTTTTTATATTGTCAATTGTCAAGAAAACTTCAATACAAACTATGTTGGATACCCTTTTAGATTTGTTCTATCGATAATATAGATATTTTGATATTTGAGCATATATATATATATATATATATATATATATATATATATATATATATATATATATATATATATATATATATATATATATATATATATATATATATATATATATATATATATATATATATATATATATATATATATATTGTCCATGGTAAATTGCACCGTACCAAATATATACATATGGAATTTAATTATTGTGAGTTGTTTTTTATTTTAAGTATATATTTTTTTGTTGATGAGTAAAAAATTATATGTCACGAGCTTGATGTGAAAAAATTGTACATTGCCTTTTAATGGAAAAGTACCCAAGAAAATTCACTAATAAGCAACTAGGTTTTTAGACACTTTTGAATGTCACAAATCTAAATTATTATGATTAGATTTTTAGTGTTTTTGACCCTTTAATATGTCTAAAACACAAATATTTTAGACGCTTTAAAGTGTCTAAAAAACTCAAAATATTTTAGACGCATTAAAGAGTCCAAAATTCAACTATTTTAGACGCTCTAAAATGTCTAAATTCAATTTTTAGACGCTTTTCTCCGTCACAAATGAGTTGATAACATATGAAAAAGTAAGGCGGCAAAAGTATTGTAACGGAAAAAAGCGTCTAAAAGTAACCAATTTTGGACACCAAAAAGCGTCTAAAAAAAGTGTCTAAAAGTTTTGTGACACTTGATTTTTAGACGCTTGGAAAAGCGTCTAAAAAATTATTTTAGACGCAAAAAAGCGTCTAAAAGCTCCGTTCTTAGCGTCTAAAACCCATATGTTATTTTGTAGTGAAATTTGACTTCATTAAAGAAGGAATCGAAGAAGGAAGAGAGAAAAGAAGGAAGAAGGAAGAGAAAAGAAGGAAGAAGGAAGAAATGAATTGAAGACGGCGGGTTCTTATTAGGGTTTCTAAGAAAGGGATGGAGATGTGAAGAGTGTACCCTAAATTTGTGAAAAACGGCGCGGGTGGATATATATACTAAGGGTTTCTTATTAGGGTTTGGGGTAGTATATTTGCTGCGGGCTTACCCATAACCGCAGCCCTTGATTAAATTTTTTTTTTCATGAATTTCTTATTTATTTTCGAAAGGTTAAGGGCTACGGACACATAAAAAACCGCAGCCCTTTATCATACTTATTGAATCACATTTGGGCTGCGGTTAAGGGTAAAAACCGCAGCCCTTGTTCATTTTTTTTTACCATATTTTTTTTACCACTAGTGTACCCTTAAAAAGTTACGTCCCCGTAACGCGACTAACCTGAAAAAGGTGAGGGTACTTTTCCCGCATAGAATCTTCAGTTTCCCAAGTAGCCGCGTCTCGCTCCTGATTCGACCACAAGACTTTTACCATAGATATATCCTTCCGTCGTGTACTAGGGATCTTCGTGTCCAAGATTCGAACCAGTTGCTCAGAATAAGAGTCTGTATGTAATCCTAAATGTTAGGGATCCAAGCTACTACATAATTGGTTTTAGGTAACAACCAAAAAGTGTAACCTAAAGTGCTTAAAGTGTACTATAGACCTAAGGTAACACTTTTTTGAGTGCTACATAACACTTTTTTGGCATATGTATCATTTTTATAGTGTTACTTATCTTTCTTAAGTAACACTTTTTTATAATTAGGTATCACTTTTTCATCTCATCTATTAAACTTTTGTAATACTTTTCAATAATGTATCACTTTGAACTACTTTATGTAACACTTTGTTGAGGATTAGGTGACATTTTTTCTTATTAGGTAACACTTTTCATTTAATCAATTAAGCTAATGTAACACTTTAAAAAAACTATAGTTTTGCAATTAACTGCTGCTCGAAGGAATCGCACACGCAATCTATGTGCCCTAGTGCCTCTGATATTGATTTGCACCCACTACCAACTGAGATGCATGATATTAGTGATTTGCTATGAAATCAAATGTATACATTCTAGTTTACATACAACTATAAATACATAACATATTATATAATCTTAATTTAAATCATTTAAAGTTATATATCTTAGATAATTAATTAATAGTTGTAAATTTTAAAAATTTAATTAGCCCTAGCTTGGATAATATAAAATATTAAAAAATAATTTGGGGTCTGTATCAATATTGTAAAAATATTAAATTCAAAATTTATTTTGTATGTTTGATTTTAAAAATAAAAAATGAAAATAATAAATAAGTAAAATAGTGTTACAAATGGGTTAGTAATGTAAAAAGTGTTACATATTAATTAATGTTACCTATTTTAAAAGTGTTACATATTAGTGTTACCAAGTCTAAAAGTGTTACATATCACTATATCAGTGTTACCTAGTGTTAAAGTGTTACATAAAAGTGTTACCAATTTTAAAGTGTTACTTATTAATGCTACCACATTTGAAAGGGTTACATATCAGTGTTACCAATTATTAAAGTGTTACATATAAGTGTTACCAATTTAAAAGTGTTACATATTAGTGCTATCACATTTGAAAGTGTTACATATAAGTGTTACTAATTTTAAAAGTGTTACATGATTGTGTTACTTAAAGATAAAGTGTTACAAAAGTGTTACATAATATTTTTAAGAAGATGAATATCAAAATGTGTTACCAATATGACATGGGAGTCTGCGGCATGATATCGTTTTAACTGAGACACATGGAATACATCGTGGACCTTTTCCAAAGAGTTTGGAAGGGCTAACCGATATGCCACTTTTCCCACACGTTCCAATATTTCATATGGCCCGATGAATCGAGGACTCAACTTCCCATGAGCAACAAAACACACTACTCCGCGAATGGGTGATACGCGAAGTAACACTTGTTCTCCCACGGTTGAATTCTTCTAGACGTCGCTTCAAATCAGCATAAGACTTTTGACGATCTTGTGCCGCTTTCAAGCGATCACCTTCTCAGTCATCTGGAATAACAAATCAGGTCCCAAAGTCTCTGCTTCGGTGAAATCGTCCCAATAAAGCGCACTACAACAACGATGTCCATACAAAGCCTGGAATGGAGTTATTTGTATAGATGCCTGATAACTATTGTTGTAAGAAAATTCGACCAGAGCCAAGTGTTCATCCCACGACCCTTGCCACTGCATGGCAATAGCATGCAACATATCCTGTAATATCTGATTTTTTTTCTTTCCGTCTGCCTGTCACTCTGCGGATAAATGATGTAATATATAACGACGTAGTACCCATTGTCTGTTGCAAGGTCTACCAAAATTATGACAGATATCAGGTATCTCTATCGGTCACAATTATTCAGGGCACACCGTGATATCGCACGACATACTTAATGTAAGCTTGAGCTAATTGTTCCATCTGCTAATGACAGTTTATAGGAATGAAACGTGCTGATTTAGTCAAACGATTAACTATTTCCCACAATGTATCGTTAGCTGCCTGTGTTCGGGGTAAACCCACAACAAAATCCATAGAGATAACATCCCATTTCCACACTGGTATCTCCAAAGGTTGTAGTAAACCTCTTGGTCTTTTATGCTTGCTTTTAACCTTCTAACAGGTCAAATAGCGTGAGACATATTCTGCAATATCTTTCTTCATTCCCGACCACTCATTAACTTAAGATCTTGATACATCTTGTCACCACCCAGATGGTCTGAGAATTTCATAAAATGCGCTTCATCCAAGATGCATTCTTTTAAAGATTCATACCTCTTCGGCAAACACCAACGACTATTAAACCTCAAGCTTCCATCTTCGTGAACAAAGAATCCCTCCGCTTTTCCTTCCCAAGCCTATTCCTTTAACTTCAACAGCTTTGGGTCTATCCTAGGAATTCAAAATTTCTTCGAAGAGTGATGATCGAACAACCAAAGCCTTTAGACATTCCTTTAATTCACCCTTACGCACCACTTCCAGGTTCAACCTAGCAAAATCTCGATGCAGCTCTTCAACTCCGCCCAAGGCAGACAACGAGTGATTAGACTTCCTACTCAACGCATCGGCTACCAAGTGCGCCCGTCCCTCATGATACTTGAACTCTAAGTCATAATCTACCATCAACTCTAACCACCGACATTGTCGCATGTTCAAGTTGGGTTGAGTATAGAGGTACTTCAGACTTTTAAGATCAGTGCAAATTCTACATTTAACTCCATACAAGTAATGCCTCCATATTTTGAGTGCAAAAACTATAGAAGCCAACTCCAGATCATGGGTAGGATAATTAACCTCATGTACTTTCAGTTGTGGTGATGCGTAAGCAATTAACTTAAGCTTCTACATCAGTACACAACCCAATCGTTTCTCCGATGCGTCACTGTAAACAGTATAATCCAACTCAAGGTCAAGTACAGTAAGAATAGGGGCCGTAGTTAAGCTTTCCTTTAATGTCATGAAGGCCTGTTCATACTCGTCAGTTCACTCGAACTTCTTATCTATCTTCATCAACGAAGTCATAGGTCGAGCAATTCGCTTGGAAATATTAATTTTAGCTTGTTAATTTTTTTTAAATGTTTGGAAATATTAATTTTAGCTTGTGCCTTTAATTTGTTTTCCAATTGTCAGTATGCTTAACCATCTTCTCAATGTTCTCACTATCATAGCGGCAAATAAGAGAAGCCGAGGAAGATCTAGAAGAAGGTAGGAGGAACGAAAAACAATGACTTGTATTACCTACATCTCTTTGAGTAACTGACTAGGGATAAGGTTAGTTGGAGATACCTTATCCATTTCTGAGACTATTGATACGCTTTTGTTTTCTAATTTCCAATATGCTCAACCATCTTCTCAATTTTAGCAGTCCCGATATATAATTCAAACTAATAATTATATTTACATTAAATAATGAGAAAGTCTAAAATTTCGAACTGCTAAACTCCATTAAAATTTAAAACGTTTAAATACATATGTTTTCTATATTACAACTGAGACAATATCATATATGCTTTCTCAAAAGATAATAAAAGCATGAACACACCATAAACATTAAAGTCATCAAGTAAAATAAAATATTGTCAAGTCTTCGATAAAGAAAATCAATTTTGTAGCCTCGATTGAAACCTTAGTTACATCTTCCTGCAAAAAATATTGTCATCCAAAATACGGATGACAGTCCTTTGAATAGGATCAGTGGTAAAGTCGAGTACAGTTCCTCAACAATATAATACAATGACAATCATAATGTATTCATAAGATATACGCAAAAGTACATTTCAAGACTTGATTTTAAGTTTCTCGGTTCTCATTTCTCATTTTATTTTCTTGAATACTTTCAACAATTTTCACATTCATCATATGAATGTAAATAAACATCTTTACAGTCACCTACACTTAGTAACTATAAGGTTCATCAAATAAATATACTTGGACCCAAAATCACATTTGCACAACGTACATGTGGCTACAAAAGAAAAAGGTAAAGACACAAACTCGGTTTAACCTAAAGTTAATCAACATCCATGGTTGAAAATATGGCTATGTAGCAATAACTAAGAAACATATTATCATCATTGGTCTTTGGGAAAGCAGAATATGCTGAAGGATATCAAACATAATACTTAGACTCCCTAACTAGCACTCAATGGTATAGGACTCACAATGGAATCCAAGAAGGCTTGATCCTAGTCGGTTAGTCAAAATACGCCTCAATAGGTAGTCATCCAAGTCACCAACCAAGCATGACCAGATCCCCCAAGTCAGGTGAAAAACAAACAATCACTCGCTCCTTAAACAGGCATAGGGCTAGGAAAACATGAGTATACATAAGACCAAAAGAATGTTCACACCAAAAGCTTGCATGCTAGTTTCAAAACTCAAAACATTTCATTGAAAACAAAAGCTAAACATGCGAAAGCTATAATGAAAACGAAAGAAACAGTGATAATAACACAGACCTTTTGAAGCTTTGAAAGCACAAGAACCTTCCCTTGAGCCAGCTCAAGAGCCGTCTCGACGCTTGGAAAAGGTGAATAAGAAAACAAACGGGAGAAAGATCATCATTATTAGTACTATAGCAAAGAAACCAAACAACTAAACAAACACCGGGCTATCTCCCACAAGCACTTTTCTGTAACCTCGGTAATTTCGACACAACTAGCCATCAGCTCAGAGAAAAAAAAGAAAAGAAAGAAACCATACCTACGCTAGAAGTAGACTCACTCCTAGCATCCCCATTGCCTCTAGCATGGTGACCTAGAACTCACCAATAAGCAACAATTGTGGAGGTAAGCAAAGTAGAACCAGGGTCATCCGAAGGTGAAGTGTAATGTGGGCCTCCCCAAAGCCAGGGAAATGCCATTTTTCTCTATTTCTCTTTTCTTCTTTTTCTAGCCCTTATTCTCTTACGGGCTTGCGTGACAATACCATCATCATCGTCATCATCATCATTCACCAGAATAGTGTCCTCAATCTCAACAAAACATCCTTCTTCATCTTCACATCATCGAACTCCTCATCAGACACTAGGGAAACAAGATTAGCACACCCCTCCATCTTCACATCATCGAACTCCTCATCAGACACTAGGGAACCAACATCACAAAGGGTCCACTAGCTTTTTCTTTTTTGGCCCATGTGCCTTGGATGATGGCACTCACTTGCTTCGGAAAATTCACCACTTCACTCTCAAGCTTCTTTTTATTACCCAAGACAGTCTTTGAATACTTGGCATATTGAGGCATTAGTTCCATTGCCTCCAAGAATGGTATCTACATCTCACGTATCCTCATATGCACAAGGAATTTAAGAAACTTGTCTTATAATTGTTTTCCCACTGCTTTGTATGAAAAAGGTAGCGGTTGGGGCATGTTGGCGCTCAAGTTTCCTCCTCTCTTGGATTTTCTTCCACTTCTCTCCTTCATCTTACTTGTTTTCTCTCTTCCTTCTTCCACTTCATTTTTCTTCTCATCAACCACATTATTCTTCTTCCCCTCAACTTTTTCATCCTTCTTCTCACTCTCCCTTTACAAGCTTCTTTTTCTTCTTCTCCCCTTTCAACATCACCCCCAAGCTCAGTATTCACTTGAAGATCATTCCCCTTTGAAGAACCTTCCCCATAATTACCCCTTGGAGCCACAACGAAAGCGGCGTATGAGGTCTCCAGTTTAAGGAAGATCACCTTGCATGTATGATGGTTAAGGTTAGAGCACACGGTATGAGCCATTCTCCATCCTCAAAAAATTTGCATCTTCCTACTATTCTTCAACCCTTAAAAATTTCATTTAAATCTCGACATTTTCGTTGTTCATCAACCATTCTTCGAATTTATTTCAGGTTTTTCTCCAATAAAACTCAATAATGTTGACATTTTTGCTTTTTTTGTTTTGTTTTTTTTTTTTCTTGAATATAAAACAATCAACATCTCTTCAATACAACTCAACAATCGACATTTGTGTTGTTGTATCTCTTCAATCGACATTTGTGTTTTTGTTCTTGAATTAGTAATTTTTTTACAATTTTGTTGTTTTGTTTTTGTTATGTTCTTTTGTGTTTTTAGGGTTTATTATGGTTAGTGTTTTACTGGTTTGTCATTGATTTTTAAGTTTTCCATTTCATTGTTGCTCTATTTTTGTTCTTGGAAGCTTTTAGGTACTTTGAAGCTTCGTTCTTAGATTATCACATAATAACTTTGTTTTCTTTTTGATAATGACTTATTTCTTTCTTTTTGTACCTTTTTTTCATATTATTCATATTGTTTGTCATAGTTACTTTTTTTAACATGGTAACATTCCTTTTAAACATAGTTGCTTTCATCTTTGATATTGATTCCTTATTTTAATGAATTTTATTGTTTTCCCTTATCTTTTTATGACTCATTAAGCCTATTAGCTCAATTGCTAGAGCACCGTGTTCTTCTTTGTATGGAGGATGTAGGTTCAAATCCCACTTAGGCTGTCATTTATATTTTGTATGAGGATACGGTAACTTATATAACCATAGTGTAATTTACTAGGAACACGGTAACTTTTAATAAGAAAATAGTATGTTATAGTTTTCTTTCAACATAGTAACGTAATTTTCTTTTTGATAATGACTTATAATTTGTCAATTACTTTCTTTTTGAACATAGTAACGTTCCTTTTTAAACATAGTTACTTTGTTTTTTGATATTGATTCCTTATTTCAATGATTCTATCTTTTTATTCCTTTATCTCCAATATCATATAGTATGTCATAATTAGGGATGACAATGAATCTTGGACCCGACCCGGATCTGTGGGTCATAAAATTTTTAACCCCCCAGATCCGAGTTGGGTCTGGATCCATTTTAAATTGACGGATCTGGATCCGAGTACCTGTAGATCCATTGAACCCTTTTAATTTTAAGAATACCTTTAGATATGGGTTGTATTTTATAATTAATTGCGTGTGGTGGAATAATACATTAGTAGTTGCTTACTATAAAAACCTTGTGAGTTATCTTGATTTTTCAACATAGTTACTTTCTTTTGGACAACATTGTTACTTTCTAGAGAGAACACAAGAACTAGAAAATATTAAAGTAAATTAGCAGTACCTAACTACACAGAAACACTATCTACACCATATTCACTTCTTAACCATCCCTTAGTTATTCATAAGCAAATTATACTTTTGAGTTATTTTTTTCATATTATTCTCGAGTAAACAGATTTAGCCTAACAAGTATGAGCCTATGTGGGATTCGAACCCACATCCTCTCTGTGCAATGTAAGCACAAATACACAGTGCTCAACCATATTGAGCTAATAGGCTTATATAAAATTATACTACATAATATTCTTTTCTGAGCGTATAGTAACCTTCTTTAAGAAAATAGTAATCTTTCATTCGGAATACTAATTCATATCAATTTTTCCCAAATTCTATCCCCAAAGCTCGATACTATGGCACTAACGGCCCGTTTGGTGGGTGGTAATAAGCCGCGGTAATGAGAATGAAAAACTAATGTAACTTTGGTTGAAAAATCTATTTGCTACCTTGATAGCCATGCTTGACAATCTTCAATCATCTCATTTTTGTTCATAAAATTCATTCCAATGCATTACCAATGGGAGAGATGGTAATAGGTGGTAATGGAAATTTATGAACAAAAAAACTTTTTTGTGATCAAAGTTTCATTACCATGGGAATGACATGAAAGTTTTAATGAAATTTTACACTATAATTTATTCTCATTACCACCATTTAGTACCACTAACCAAACGGACCGTAAAAATCACAAAAGTTGAAACCCAGAAGAAGTCTAATAAAAAAACAAATTTGAACTTAAAAAACCCGAAAAAAATCATAAAACCTTAATATGTAAATTGAAAACCTTAAATGTAAATAAAAATATAAAATTGAATAATATAAACTAGCTTTCTACAATTCGAAAATCAACTTTAAAATGCACCAAATCGAAAATCAAAACAAAAAATGAGTAGAAAACATACTTCATTGATTATATATAAGAACAAATGGAGGGTTTTTTTACTTATTTTCGAAGAAGAGAAGGTTTCAAAAGAAATTTGTTGTTCATGGAACAAAGAGAAAGAGAATCTAACTAAAGAAAGAGGCGCCCAATTTTTGCCCTAATCTCACTGGTTCAACCCAATTAATCACAATTGTCAAATCTTCTCAATAAACATGACTCAAAATCCTTCTCATTTTGTCTCATTTTGATATTTCTTCTCATTAGATCCACATAACTCCAAAATATCGACTAAAAAACTATACATGTATTTAGTCAACAAAACCCAAAATAATAAATAAAACAAAGTGGAGCTGATTTTTGTAAACAAACTTGATAATGCATTAATAAAAAAAGTCCTGTACATTTACAATAGAGTAATATTCGATCAAATGCATTTAACTAAACAAAACTCTAAATTGAAGACATCACGATCATTATAAAGGAAATCTAACTAAAACCTTTCTTTTATCATATTACTCTTTAATATAAGTATACAACCTCTTCTGAAGGGATCTTTTAATCTGGTATGGCTTTGAAAAAGAAATAAATTTAATACGATTAACTGTATTAGCAAAATTAATACCAATTGTTACGTCATATACCTTTTTCATTAATCACTTGATTACAACCCAAGGACGGTTATAAAATATCGTCTCAGCGCTGTAAGACATCTACACACATTATTATGTAATTTAATTAAAAGGACTAGAATCTAATTTTCATACAATGGCAAGCCAAAACAGCTTTTCAAAAAAGATTTAAAAAATTGTGGATTTTAGTTTAAAGAAAAGATAATAGCATTAATATCCAAATTTTTGTTAATTTAAAATATAGGATGAAATTGAATTTGATCAAATCATGTTTGGTTGGATTTCCAAAATATTCTAAATTTACAACAATAGCCTCTTTATACCCACTACTTAATAATTTATCCGTTTAGAGATATTCACACCCAATTGTGACATATTATATGAAAAAATATCACTATTGATAACAAGTATAACAAAAGGTAGTACTTTTTTAAATCATGTTTCAATGCCTAATATGTAAACTCTTTCTAATCATAGACTTTAGCCCTAAATCATTTCATACTCAACTTTATGTTATGATTCTTACGAACAATTTAGAAATTTGACTACTTCTAAAATCTTGCAAAGCCAATGAGTTTAAATTATCTAATCTAGCTAATATATTCAAACATACATAAATCACTTTTGAAAAAGAACAAAAAGTATACAGCAAATGCACTACGCTTTTGATGATGTTTCTATTTGAAAAAATTACTAGAATTAATATCAATATTGAGGAATGTTTCCCTAAAATATCCCAACATTAGGAGATTATTTGACAACAAAAAATACCAACTTTGGAGGTTTTTCACGTTACCTTAGTCGTTACTATTTTATTGAATTACTCTAATGTCAAAGAAATAATTTCAAGTGCAAATGAAAAAAGAAAATAAAAAATATGTAAGTGTTTAAAAAATTTTAGTTTTCAACTAATGTTAAGGTTCTAACTTTTCTATATGTACAATAGTTTAGAAGGCCATAAATAATCTTTCGACCCAAACTCCTAAAAACCTAGGATTGACCAAATAAGCAATATTTATTTTACTTACTTTACGAAAGAAAAGAAAAATATATTAACGAGATAAAAGTAGAGTAAATATGTAGATAACTTAAAAAATGAAGTCACATATGAGAATGACAAATAAAGAAATAGGATAAATCATTATCCAAAAATATAATTAAGCATATTAAGACGGCTTAAAAAGAAACTTTTTTGAAGAGAGACTATAAGGCATACACATCCTATCAGTAATTGACCAATATATTCACACCCAAAAGTGACCTTGGCCAACCACTCTTCTAGAGACCGTCTTTTTAAAAGACATCTCTTAGGTCCTTTTCATTGAACAGAAAAGAGGTTCTACAACTCTACTCTTCTAAAAACTTAGGTTCTACAACTCTTAAAAATCTCATTACAAATATCATCAAATGCCCCTTGCCCAGTCTTTCCTTTTGATGGATTTTAGGGTCAATTGTATGCAACATTACCTTTGTAGTTCATAACAAAATGATTACTTCCGGATTCCAATTAACACTTTGTACCAAAAATCATCCACAACTTCATATAAATATAAATATAAGTACACGTGTTTTAGTGGGTCAATTTAACATATTTCAGTATAATCTGAAATAAAAAAAAAAATTGTATACCTATACCCATTGAAGATGAAGAATGAGATATCGCAACAATCCAAGGGGGAAAAAATCTTTCACACAAGTACAATTCAAAAACATATATAATCCTCAATCAAATAATTCAATAATTCAATACACTATATTCTTAGAGCATATATACTCTCAGGTACACCTAAGAGGTTATTCACATATCACAATTCACAATCAAATTACAGAACAAGCCTGATAACTGCCAATTATGTCTATTTGTTACCACCCTTTCTTTCTTTTCATTGTGTAACCGCTATCTTGGTTTTTCCTCCCCCCATAAAAAAACTCTCACAAAATAACTCAATTCACTTTATCTCTCTAAACTTCAGTAGAACTTAACTTATTACAATCGAAGCTTTCGGATAAGATATGTTTTACAACGATCATATTACATTGCAACAAGAGGTATTTCTTCAGCCTAAACTGTGCTCAAGTCTGTTCGGAAAATAAATCACGAGAAAATCATAGTTTGGTCTAATGATTAAAGGCTTTCACTTCCACCCGTATGATATTAATTCAACTCTCACCATCTATAAGAATATTAATTCTCCTATCCCTCCTCCTCACATGTAGGGAAACGTCAGGAACCAAAATATGATGTTCTCTATTCAATAGTATATGATGCAATTACTATCAGAGATTGAAATTCCAAGTAAATAATGAATAGAAACAAACCAAGTAATAAAAAACTTGAATTTTTTATCTCTATTATTTACTTTTCCGGGGTTGAATAGAAGTTAAATTACTTGGTCAGCCCAAATCATAAACAAATAGCAATAAGCACACATCTACCAAAGTAGAGAAAAAAAATTACCACCAAATTCAAAGCAAGACCAAGGCTCAATAGAAGCAAAACGTAAGGTACTCGAGATCAAGAAACCAAGAGAAAATACCAAGCTCCTCTCCAAAAAAAGTGCTGGGTTTCAGTTGTTAACACCTATCAAAAAATACAAGAAAAAGCACTGCAAAATAACTCTGTTATTGTTAGCAATATCATACTTTTGGGTCAAATGATAGGCAATAGCCAAAGAATGCTCAAACCTTTTAATATGTTAGATACTAAATCCGAAACTGAAAAGAGGAAAGAAGCACATAGAAAAGAATAAACAGTAGCAAAGCTTGGAAAACTAATTATCATGAGTTATGACCAACAGTTCATATCATTTCATGCACTCACAGTTCCCTGCACATCTCATTTAATCAGCAACCATGCACTCATCCCTCACACTCCAATAGCAGAAATAACTTCAGCTTATATGATATGTGAAGAGACCTACAGATTCTATTAAAAAAGATGGTAATTCAGTATTGAAAATCGTGACATGGTTAAACCCCGAGGAAGCTAAGATGAAGCCACTTATATTCCTACATAGTAATAGTCTGGCATAGACTTGGTCTACACTTATAATATGTACCAACCTAATAAGTATTTCCCAATGATCGTACTTGTCAAATAAAAATACTTACTATTTTAATATTTTTAAGGTTGGTAAACACTAAAATTGTGCGGACCAAGTTCATACAAGACTTTCTCTTTTATCAATGGGAAGTTAACCCTAAAAAATAAGCCATAACAGTGAGCTACGTGATGGAAGTGATTTTGCTTTCCACGGAGACTAAAAGGAAAAGTGCAATAAGCACGAGATTAGAGACAAGGTAATAACAAATAAAAACATTTAGTCAGACTTTCAACAAAGTTCAGTAAAGCATCAACGCACCATTAAAATTAAGGACACATACCTTCAGAAATTTCATAATTGACAAAGATACAAAATATGACGCATAAATGAAGCTCGCACAACACTACCACCACCACAAAGTCATTTTTTGCTCTTCTTGCCCTCTTTTTATATCTCTCAAGTTCCAGCTTTCTACCTTTGTAACCAGTTTGCAAATACCATGTTGTTGCACATGTTCAAACCATTCTAAAAGATTATCTTTCATTTCTTCCTCGATATTTGCAACTCCTAGAACCTTTCTTATATCTTCGTTTTCAATTTTATACCTTAAAGTATACCTACTAATTTATGAAAGCATTTGCAATTCCACTATTCCCATCATTCTACTGTGATCCTTCCTAAAGCCCATAATTTTGATCCATATAGTAGCGACAGTCTAATGATCATTCGATAAAACTTTCTCATTAACATTAAGGTTACCTTGATCACATAAGATTCCATTAGTTGCTCTCCATTTTTGTCACTCGCACTTAATTTTATGGATTACATCTTATTAGATGTCTACAATACTCTAAAATATGGCCCAAAGTATTTAAAGCATCCACTTGAAGAGATTTTTCCCTTTTAGCTTTAACTGTCTCTCGTAATCTCGTTTGTGCTAGAATTACACTCCATGTAGTTTTTGCTCCAACTTAATTACAAGACTCGTGACTCTAACTCTTTACTCCATCATTTGAACTTATCATGTACCTCTTCTCAGGTCTTCTCTACCAAATTAATGTCATCAACAAACAACATACACCAAGGGATGTCTCCTTGTATGATCGAGTTATCTCATATAAAAGAGAATGGCTTAAGGTCAAATGATAGACTCTAATAAACAGGTCACTTGGGCCTTCTCAAAATGTTTTTTTCTAAATACATATCTAGGAAGGTAAATTTTATATCAAAAGAGAACAAGCAACCACTGGTAAGTGTTATAGATCAGAAGATAATAAATAGCTAAAAGATTTCAATATGAATTCCAACAGTTAATCCAAAACTCCATGTTCGTTTTACCTCGGCCTTTGCGCACTACACGCACTTGGGAGTAAATTAACCTACTAATGTGAAACATACGGATACCTACAAAGTCAAGAGGCAGCTGATCTAGTTTCTCTTTCTGCAAATCTAATCAAGCCTAAGTTTCCACTAGATTCTACCTTACTACACAGTCAACCCCACGGAGCAAGGAGCCAATGAAAACTGTACTTGAGCAAAATAAATGAAATAATTAATAATTGAAATTATTGAACAAACATAATAATTTAATACTTCTATTCGAGATTCCTATGTCAGAACATCCCAAAGAGATGACCACACAGATCAGAATCAATGCAACCTTAACAATTTCACAAGAATGCAAGAGTTACAAATTTTTTAACATTCCCTACTAAGGAAAAAGTATAACTATGGCCATGCCTGAATCTCACATTAAAAAGTTGGGGTATTATAAGGGAAAAATAACAAGTAGTAACTGGTAATATTATAAGGAGAAAGGGATTAGAGGGATATTAAAACTATAGGTTAGGTATTTGTTGGATAGTAAATATTTTAAGAAAAGGTTGTCAGTTAAGAACACCATTCTACTCCTTCATCCACACCAACCTTGTGAATTGCCCTCTCCAAGTTTCATTACCATTCATCACAAACCCACAATCTTATTTGTAATTTCGATATAAATAACTAAATATTTATTTTCTTGTTTGATATTTGACATTAATTTTTTAATTTTGAAATTCACGTACTAAATTCTAACATATGAAAATCACTTGGAAGAAGAATATATGAAGTTTTTCTTCTCTTCAAAGCATAAGAAAATATCCTTCGAGCTTTGCCAATGGCGATGAAATGTACAGAGAGAGAAGATGAAGGTGGTTGAGTGGTGATGATGGTCGGGAAAATTCTATAACTCAACTTTTGTAATGTTTGTATTTTTTTTATAGTAATTCTCATCAATAGTTCCCTGGAACAATTCCCCTGGGGGAGGTAAAGGTAAATATTACCATAAAATAAGGGGGAAATAATTACTCTAATAATTGTTTTCTTCAAATCTAATCTAGGGAAGGCCTAGAAGTTAATGGTTACTTTACTAATCTGGTATCTTCCAAAAAAAAAAAAAACTATTTTAGGATGCTACAAACTTATTATCCACATACATGCTTTGGCAAAAGATACTTAACCCCGACGTGCATTATTTCCTTGTTTCTTGCATTCCTATACATTTACTCTTGCTATTAATTCTCTCCTCGATATCAAATTTGTTATTACATACATTTTACTGCTCAAGCCAATTCTCTAAACAATAATAATAATTGGCTGGAAGAAGCAAAACAAACCCTTCAACACAGTTCGATATTGATCCACTTTGGAATTTGGACAAGTAAAAGAATATCAAAGAACACTTTGTAGAACTAGTTGCAAATTGCATGTTTTGATTTGGTACAAACCTTGTCCACTACCTTGTAAAGTTCAAAACCAACATAGTTGGTCTTAGTAACTAATTCAATGCTTGAGCAGTTCTTAAAATATTATGTTAGGCAAGAATGTGAGGAAAGAAATTGGCAAGAAAAAAGCAACACCAACAAGAAGCCAAGAGTTCCACTATCACCAGATCTAAGCTCTACAATTCTAACTCCTCAAACTCTCATAACCATACACATTAGCCATTAATGACTGTATAAAGCTGCACTAATTCAGCAGGAATAAGAACGAAAGAAATATCAAAGATAAGCTGATAGTATAAATCAATCTCGAATAACGTAATACCTCCATTGAATAATGTCACGTGATTAATTTGAACTATCGCATAGTCTAGTAGCAATAATCTCAATACAAAAGATATACATGCACATCAGGGCTGTAATGGGAATGAAAATATATCCTAACAGTTAACATTTACTGCATTAGAAGCAAGCAAATAAATGCAAAACCAGCTCAAATGCAGAAACTTCAATTCCACAGATATTTGCACCCCTATTTTTTTCCCCATTTTCTCCAATTACTACTCTAAAACACTATGACAGTACCATAAGTAAGTTGGTCGACATTCCAAATGTATCTATTTTCTTCCAATAGAAGCATATTTTCAATTTATAAGAACTCTAGGTTAATAATATTTAAACCTTCGACAACACCTTAGCGAAAATGATTTTACAACAGTAATTCTCTAGTTAGCCTAGACTAGCTCTTAATAGTTCTACCGGAAATATAAAGCATCCTAACCATGGACGTAGCCACGTTCCGCAACCCAGGGAGCGTCTATTCGTCCCCAATCACCACAAAACCCTATCCAAATCGCTCAATTTCCCGTCCCGGTTTAGAAGACCTTTTTTAAAGGTGTTTTGGCCTCCATTTAATTTATGAAAAAAGGAAGGAAAAAGCGAGATGAAGCCTAGAAAACTTTAAAAATTCTACTTGTATACAATTTCTTAAAGCAAAAAAACTATATTAATTTTATTTTGTTTCAAATATATAGTTTATACATATTATATCTTTTACCCTATCAGGTTAATTTCAAGAGAACCATTCTTATATTTTGAAACAGGTCCATCAACACCATATGGCGTTCATAGTACAAAAGACTAGTGAAAAATAATCACCACTCATTTTAAAACAAGGACTGTAACACGGACTAGGTACTCATCTCAAATTCTAGCTATCCAAAAACAAAGCCAACATCGCTTTTGCGATAAACCACAACAAATCTTGATGCACCGTGATCCTTTGACAATAACCACAGTACTTAACACATACAAACATAGACCACAAACGAGTGAATCCCTTGTGAGATGTTCTAAACTGTAACTTACTTAGTATCCTCTAATAAATTATAAAAATGGTAATCTAAATCATGAATGAAATGGTGAGCAACATAATTGGTTGTGATTAACTATGATCTTTTAGCTTGGGGACCTATAGTTCGAAAAAATCAAACTATAAAAAGCTAAAGTAATATCAACTAGAAACCTTCAATACAACAGCAAATGATTATTTTAAATGTCTGAATTATAAATAAGCATAAGTTTGCCCATAAAACCTGTGGTTGGACATGATCTTACCACACTCTAAGAAGACTGCAAGGTAAAACTTTTCTGCTTTTCAGCCTTTTCCTTGTCAGCATCGCCGAAAAAGACAGGTTCACTTTGAAAACATCTATGGTAGGACAAAAATTCAGCCAGAAACAATAATCAACTTGAGCACTAGCCTCATAACATGTAAAATGCTATTCAAACCTATAATTAATAGTAGAAACTTAGAAATGGAATGAAGAAAATATTCCATATGGAATACAAAGCCTCATATTCAAAGTTCAAAAAAAAAAGCACTATCCAAAATAAGAGAAAGGAACTCATTAAGGAGCATAATTTATTAAGGTTATGGCATTGTTATTGATGAAACATCATGTATATTCATTCTAATTTAGAAGCAACCATTACATACTCCACTATCATGGTGTCATTCTCACAATGTTAACCAACTATAAATTTCTAGAAGATAATTCTCCTGGTCCTAGACTTAGCTTTATAATTTTGCTGATTTCTCTCATTTTCAACTAGGAGTCATAACAGCAAATTGTGACAAAAACAATAAGACTTTATATTATTTAAAACGCACAACCTGGAGACTATGGGTATTTTCAAGTCTATAGTTTTGAATCATATCATTTTAAGATTTTGTCACATGCCTATATTCAGTTGGGTTTGATATTTAGCCAACAATTATAGTCATTATCACATCAGGTTTTGCCCCAATTAAACAGCCCTCGAGAGTACCACTTTCAAGTACTAAAATTGTCACTTTGAGCTCTAGACAAATTAGAAACTTCTTTCTCTCAAGTAAATAAAAAGCTAGTGAAGAAATCTAATTCAACCAGGGTCCATAAAAGCTAAGAGCTTATACCAAAGAACAAATTTCTAACCAATCAAAATTTCTAGAATAAGTCATTGGCTAAACTTGAGTAACCATCTTATTGACATGGGAAATTCATCTCAAGCTTTTTCAATCTTACTTGCAACCTAAAATAATAAGTGCTTGAAAAGGTGTCACATTTCTGAAAGACCATTATGGAAAACAAGACCTATAGCAGTTTTACCCCTACCTGAAGCTCAAAAGTCTTGCACAATTCAAATTTGTTTATACAGTTCTATATCAAATTTTAAATGTGGTCTGGGTTTGTGGGTTTAATCTTTCAGCACAACATAATCAAGCATTTTTGAAGAGAAATGCACTGATGTAAATTTTACTCTTTTTAGGAAAACCAACAACTATGATTAAGTTCTCCCTCAGAGGTGCATTTGAAGCGATGGTACAAGAGCTGAAGATCAAGTTTTATAATTTGTGGACACTATTTGGTGAACGTACACAGTTTTCAGAGCAACAAATTTAACAATCACCCCACGTTTTAATCAATGCTTTGAATGCTCTAAAAATTACTTTTAATAACCCACCCTATTATACTAGCAATTTTTCACCCTAAAGCCCAGAAATGACACGTTCCCCCAAATAAGAAGAGTAAATGTTGCATCACAAGAATGCCCGAAGATCATCAGCAGTCCATCCTATTACCCTCCCATGGTTTTGAATTTAAATCCCGGAACTGCAGGTCAATCCTCCTATTGATGACAAGCCTTGATCTTGCATTACAAAGTTCATCTCCCTAGAGCATCACACATTCACAACACCATCAATTGTTGTCTCGTATCATTTCAAAAAAAACAAAAAAAAAAGACCTTGCATCTTCAATTGCTCTCTATAGAAAACTACAGGCTTTAATTTTTACTCTTCAGCTCTGCCCATTTATTGTCAAAAACTTAAATCAGAATTCAGACCAAGTAGAATACAAGCTTTTGAGCTAGTATTCAGACTTCAAAATCTATTTCAAAATTTACAGTAAACCACGCCAACATATACAGCCATAAAAGAAAAAGCCATAAATATCACCCCATACAAGCATGTACACTAGAGGATACATGAATATTTAACTTTGTATCAATTCCCGATGAAAAACACCAGCACCCTTCAAGCCTGAGGCCCTATTCTTAAGTTGAAATCAAGTTTTATATTATTTCATCAGTATATACCAATTTTCATCAGGAAAAAACAGCTTTAATTAGTTAAAGACATTTATGCACAGTCAAATAAAATTTTAGTTAGTAAAATTCAGGTGCCAATGATTATTAAAGCACAGGTCCAACAGGCTCAATGGCTGGCCGATGTATGAAGAACTAGCTAAGCTGAGATTTTTTTGTATACAATTATAATCAGAACACACACCAGATATGAGTATATGACCAAACAAAATGGATATTTCCAAGACAAAGAGGATTCTAACCAATTGCCCCTACAATCCCAACTAGGGCATGTTGAAACTGATAATAACAAAGCATTACTACACTGGTCTCTTGATCAAAATTTCATCATAAGATAACCCCAATATACAAGCTTTCTATGCAACTTCATAGGCAATTCAAAAAATCCATGTATTTAAAAGAATCAAATTGAACAAAATATTCCTTTCAAATTTCAATATGAAAAGGTATAGCACGTAACATAAACAGAGAATTACAGCTTAAAATCTAAATCAAACGCACGGGCATATGTCCCCTTAACCCCTCCTAAGAAAATAGCACCCCTAAGAAGATGAGCTCTATTTTCTTTAAGAAATACACCCTCATCCTTATTTGATATTTCCATTTTTCATTTACAGTTTCTCCTACAGAATCTTTTTACATCTTATTAGTTAAACACTATCTTACCTTGAATTGGGTACGAATATGAGATACGAGTGCGGATTCGAGTTTTCAGGTACGTCATTTTTTACTATTTCTCAAACAAAATTATTTAATTTTAAGTTTTTATCCCTACAAAATATTAAATATCATAATAACTAATATAATAATACCTATAATGTAATCATCAATTCATAGCTATTAATAACCTTATTATTGACTAATGTAACATTAAGTAATAAATCAAATTCCCTGTCCGAAAAAAGCAACAAGATAGAACATCATCCACGCTTAATAAAGTAAAACCTACACGATTATTTGGTAATGATTATCCGGAATAGAGCTAGCACTTTAAATATACCATTGAACCAAACATCACAAGTCCTTCAGTGGGTCCCTAATTGGTTTCGCGTCCCAAAAACAGTACTCATGGTTTACTTTTTGCCTCTTGCACAGTTGCACCTAAAACAGCCATGTCTGTTACCCCCATAATATATCCAACCAGGAACAATCTTCATGGAAAACAAGTTGATAGAAACTCACAATATCATCAGATGTAGGCTTTCAGACATCTAATTTCTATAAAAGTGAGGCTTCAAACATTAAGCTAAAATATTATTAGCAAATTGCATCATACTTTCTACCTTATAAAAACAAACACAAAATATGACATACGATAGCTCAGATAAACCATTGAGCAATCCCAAGGGATCAAGTCACCCTAGCTTGGCAAGCCTCCACTACACATCAGTAATTCATTTGTCCAGTCTCTTCATCCCTTGATAGATTACATAAACAATTCTGAGTTCTGCAACACATCATAACAGAATATACCAAGAAATATTGATGATATCTATGAATACTTCAACCTCCATAGTAATAGTTCAAATCACAAAACAATATGCAGCAGTCACAAGGTATCTTCCCAAAAATATTTACCCTATATACCCCCATTATCCCCCTTTCTCCAAACACCATCCTTTACCCTTTTTGCACATCAAAATGACACTGTAAAACCCAGAAACATAATTTTTTTTCTTTATTGACTAGAGACACAAGAAACTTCGTAATTATGACCATGATAAAAGCATGTTTCTTTTGGGCAGAATGGAATTTGTAACAGATTCAATCTATACAATCGGGCACCAATCACTAAACATTCCATTATTTCCAAAAATGTGATTAGCCAGAGATGGTACCCATCTACAGCAAAATGGCGTTATAAAAAGAAAGTGGAAGGAAAAACGTGGCAATGTAGTTAACAAAAGTGTAAACAAATGCAACTAAACAAAGGGAAGAAAGATACTTAGTTTCAGCAAAGAGACTGATTAGCATTTAATGATGGGTCGTGAAAAAATTTCACACCAACATATTTAAACTCCAAAAATATTATAAGCACAAAGTCAAACAAAGTAACTTAACTGTCACTGAAACTTCAGTCCAAATACTCCCAAAATACCACCTCCACTAACATATCAGCAACCTGAAATAACAAAACTGGCATAAACCAACCAGCAAAAGAAAGAGACACGGAAAGCTGCATCACCTATTCACTAAATGCAAAATATTGAAGGAAAAAATGCAGACTATCAGCTACAAAATCACTGGATTGTTTTGTCAGCCAAAACAACCATCACGCCTTTTAACGCTTGTTTCCACGACCCTGAAAGCCAGCCTTCTTGGGCCTCCCCCCATCTCTTCCTTGAATTGAAGCTGGGTCTTTCGACATCCTGCTCAACAAAGAAAATCAACAAATTACGCCTAGAAATAGCAACAGCTAACACAAATCCTCAATATAAATCCTACCCAAAGTGGCCCCTCTTCCCAAAATCCAAGCGAGATGGAAAGCACAAACAAATGAAGAAAGCAGACCACATATATACTTACTTTTGTTTCTTATTCTGCTGTTTGATGTTTAAGACTATATCCCGCCTCTGGTGTTCTCTTGATTGTGAATGCAGGTCCAAACCTTCCACAGTTCCACATTCAACCTTACAAATGCGGCATAATGCTTCCAGGCATCCACTTTCTTGGATTATCAAAGGGTTCCCTCTCCTAAAAAAAGGTACCTCTAGCGAAATAAGCTACCAAAAACAAATCATCTTCTAAAACCAATATGCCTAAGAATAATTCAAAACAGAAGAACTACAGGGTAAAAACCACGTTCAAGTGCATAGCGCTGAAAGCCAGAGGCACCCTTAAATTGAAGTTCACCCAAGGGTGCCCGGGTTTCTCAC